>JANHAO010002998.1:0-27134 GCA_026873985.1 Saraca asoca | reverse complement strand
GCTCCATAATCCTTAAGATTGTTGTAATTTTATGCGATTGTTGGAAGCTTGAGTCGCGTGTTTAGCGCAGTCCTTAAGGATTATTCCGCCACAGCAGTAAGTTTATTTGCGGCAATCCTCCAGGATTAAACAAGCTCTTCCTGATTTTTTCAGGGATCAGAACTGCAGGATCAGGATTGAAACTAGTAATCCAGAATAGAATGAAGAATAGTAAAGAGAGGAAAGATTATTGCTGTTGTATGTTTTGAGGCTCGTATGGATTAGCTATTTATAGAGCTGAGGGGGAGACAAGTCCGTTGACAATCATAAAGTTTGATATAACAGCTGTAAGAAAATTGATAGACAAAACTGAAATGTAATAATTTCATTTGATGACACCTTAAATTTGACAGTTGTTGGTAAGAATTTAAAATTATTTAAATTCAAATTTTTTTTTAACTTTTTAAAATACACACATATATCTAACAACCTTATCTTCCATTTTTTCCTTATTCAATTGTTTATGCTCAAAGTCGTCTAAAATCAATCTACCCAAAAGCGATATTGGTTTTTTTTTGTTTGTAGTAATTTTGAAGTTTTTTTTTTTTAGTAATCCATATAATGCTCAAGTTTTTTTTTTTGTGTAATAGTAACATTGCATTTTTTTTTCTTTCCATCATTCTTTCGTAGAAATAAATCTGTTGTCTTATCCATTCTGGAGCTCTGTTATGTTTTTTCCCATTTTTTTTGTTGCTTACGAGTTTGTGATGTTTTTAGGCAAAGCAGAGTGATCTTTGCTACGTGGGTGATGTCAAGGAAAACTCCAAACACCAGAATATGACGCTGAAGGTACGAATCATTCGCATGTGGATTGCTCCTAACTTTTACAAGCCCCAGGAAGCAAAAGCTCTTGAGATGGTGCTAATGGACGAGGAGGTATGATTTGTATTCTTTTGACATTATTGTTTAGTTTGCAACATTGTATTTGTTTGCTCTGATTAGAAAGAAATACGAATTTTCTGTGTTGATTCGCCCCCATAAAGTGATATTGATGGTGTGTGCCTATTTTTGGTTATTGTACATTAGCTGCCATGAAATTTGATATGAGCAGAGTGTTTAGACTGATATAAAGTATGAATCCGATGGTGTATGGCTATTTCTGTATTTATTTTGTTGGAAATTATTATGATGATGTGTGCCTGTTAATATAATTATAAATTATAAACGTAAATCCATTTATTTGTTTATGTAAATTTGGTGATTGTACATTAGTTGCCCTGAAATCTGAGATAAATGGAGTGTTTAGACTCATAAAGTGTGATGTGTGATTATTTATGACTATATATGAGCATGGTGTTTACACTGATATATAATGCTTATTCCACTGTTGACGCACTGATTAGTGATTTAACTGAATTTTAAATGTAAATCCATTTATTTGTTTATGTATATCTAGTGATTGTACATTAGTTGCCCTAAAATTTGAGATAAATGGAGTGTTTGACACTGATATATTGAGTTGGGATCAATATATAATGCTTATTCCACCGTTGAATCACTTATTAGTGTGTGTGATTATTTTTGTAATCAGTTGTTCCTTTAACTAAATAAATATATGATATTTATTTCTGTAATTTGTTATGTCTGTATTGCACTATACAGAATGCTGGTGTGTGTGCTTATATATATATATATACATACATACATAGATGTAAATAGGGAAGTATAAATGTAAATATCAGTACATGTTTCTGTAAATATGGTGATTGTACATTAGTTCCATTGAATTTTGATATGAGCACACTGTTTAGATTGAAATGCTTTTCAGACCAGATTTCTTACCATTTATCTGATATGTGCTAATTTCATATTTCGTTCCATTCATTACATCAACACAACTAGTGTTGTTATATGGCCAATTGTCATTCATTTTTAAATGTTTAGAGGTCCACAATTGAGGCCTCTGTTCAAAAGTCACTTGTCAGGAGGTTTAAGAGTTTGCTCAAGGAAGCGAATGTCTCTTTTGCTGTAGGGTTTAGCTATGGGCAGTACAAGGCAAGTAGGCATTGGTACAAGATTGCTTTAACAAATGAGACTGAGGTGTCCCTGATTGAAGATGTTGGCATTCCTCTGTATGGAATACTCTTGGTTCCTTTTAATCAAGTATGATTTTTTTTTATTTTTTTATTTCTATGTTCTGTATATGATGATAATAATACTGCATTCACTCATGAGATGTTTTATTTGTTCCTTATTTGTGGTTGGTGGCAGAGAGCTAGAATGAGATGTACTTGATCGGTAAGAATCAAATATGTCATATTAAAGAGCTTTGATTGTATTATTGTTTAATATCAGTTGTTTGGTTATTTTACATGTTGTCGTGTTTATCTTTATTAATTTGGTTCACATGTAGATGCTATTGGACATATTATATCTTATGGGAATGTTGAGGAAACTATGAAGGATGGTAAACCCAACAAGAGGATTGACATTGTTATCAAGGATCTTGAGTAAGTACTCTATTGAACATATGTTAGATTCTTGCTAATTAAGTTGTTATTATTTTAAATCAGGTAGATTTTCGTTAAATGTGTTATATAGGAGAAGTAGAATTACCTGTTTGTTATGGGGTAGATACGTTGAAGAGATCATTGCATTGATTGAGAGTGAGAGTCAAGGTCCAAATGTTATCATATTGCAGCATTGTAGGTGGAAGTTGTTGAGAGGTAGTTTGCTACCTTTTTTACAATTTTTTGATGCCATATGGCATATAGCTATTTATATGTATGACATTATTCACAATAAGTGGTCTTATTTTTTTTTTACTTAGTTCCTGTTTTGTCTACTGCATTTTACTCTACAAGACTCTTTATCAACACTGAGATTCCTGCTATAATTGAATTCAAGAAACAGTATGATACATCTCTTTGTCTGTTCCCACTGATATTATGATAAAATTTTCGTTATGGAATGTTAATATGAACTACCACTCTTGCTATATGCAGTTTATTGGAAAGTGGATTGGATACTTAGCAGAGAATGAGTCAGGTCTCTTCACAGTTTTCGTACAATGCCTCTAAAGATTTTCTGCGCAGCAATGAATGCAAGAATGTGTTAGAGATCCGTTCTAGTGTTCAGGTTGTACTATGGGATGTGTACAAATCTTTGTTTTAGTTTATTTAGTGTTTATTATTATTATTATAGTCTTGATTTTCTTAGTCTTTGAAATCAATATCATCCTTATATATTGATTGGTATCATATCTAATCTAAATTTGGTATGGTGTTTAAACTAGGAGGGTAGCTATGTTGTGTATGCAGAGGTCATTGAGGGTGAGAAGGTTAACGAGTGGTTCTATGATGCATGCAAGCGCTGCATGAAGAAAGTGGAGATTAGTGGCAATCAATATTTTTGTGATCATTGTCAATTGAAGGTCTGACTTGTAGTTAGGAGGTATCATATTCAAGTCAGGATTGCTGATCAATTTGACAACATGTCTGTTGTCTTATTCAATTGGGAAGTTGTTCAATTTGTTGGAAAAAGTTTTGATTAATTGAAGGAAGAGCAATTGCTGGTATGATTTGATAAACAACTATACTTATATCTAAATGTGAACTTAAGCTACATTGTTTGAATTGGTCTGTTTTCATTTTTTCTTGCAAAGAGGTGAAGGTGATTTGTATCTTGATGAATTGAACTTGTTAGGTCCCGTGAACTAGAAAATAAAATGCAAAAATTACGGATCTTGCCCTTATTCCTTTGAGGGAATATATATACTCCTTTGTATGAAATAAATTCTTTTTTTTAATCTTAACAGAAATGATGATTTATTCTTTTTAATTAAGAGGCATAGTAGAATATTAATTGATGAATATGCAAACAATAAAATTAATAATTGTGTAGCAAGATTATGAATGCAGGAGTAGAAAAGTAAAGATTAAGACACATTTTTAAAGTGGTTCAATTTGAATTGAAATCGCAATTTAAATCTCTTCTACTTGGATAATCTTCAACTAGATTACCACTTCAATTAAAGAAAAACATCAAGATTTAATAGGGCTCCTTAAATGCTAATTTACAATAAACACACAAGAATTATAGGAATCTTGCAAATCTAGAAGAATTATGTTATAGGTATTTTTTGGTACTGCATGAGATGGGCTGACAAAGGCCTAACAGTAGATAAGTCTAAATGAGAAAAGAGTTAAGATTGCTCACGAGCATAGAATAAGGCAAAAGCCCAAGCTCGCTAAGGGACAAGGGACAAGTCCCAGCTCACATAGTTAACAACCCGCTGTATGTGAGTTCGCATCGTCGAAGGTGAGCTCGTGAGTTCAATATCGCTAACCGAAAGGTAGCAACGACCCCAGACAAAGAGTCCCAGCTCACAGACACAACTCCTCGCCCACCAGAGGGCTTGTCAAGGGAAAATATGAAGCAGACACCCTTTCAGACTTAACTTGTGAGGCCAGTTTGTAAGAAGCAGCTAACATGGGCCCATCTGCAGAAAGTAATTTATGAAAGTCAGTCAATAGCCTACAGAAGCCATTTTGCAGTAGTCTAGGCTGTCTTCTACATTTATTACTTAATATAATAGAAATACAAATTATATAATTACAATTGTAACCTCCCAACCTCTAGAAGAAGGAGATCACTATAAGTTAAGCCAAAAAAGAGATACTGAAACTCTGTAGAAATTTCTCTAGAATTAATAAAAGCTATGTGTACTAGGGATCGGTGCTGTCCGATTTTAGCCGAACCACATTAAAAATCCCTATGTTCTTGTTGTTCTTCCTCTCCATTTCTTCTTGTGTTCAACCGGATTACAGCTTGAGTCCTTAGAACTCTTCTGGTTGGCTGGATTTAGGATCAAACTGAAATCTACCATCAACATTTTGGCAATATCTGTGGGGACTCATCTGTGTTTTAGTTGATCTTCTTTTCAGCTACAATGGCTAGAGGAGGAAGAACCCCCAAAAGCTCAAATGCTCTAGTTGATCAGTCAGCAGGTGCTTCCGGTGCCAGCACCACTACTAGTACACATCTTGAAACTCATTGCCATCTTACTGTAGCTCTTTGAATAGATGAGGTGAAGATAGAACACTAACTCTAGCAAATGATTGAGAACATGATAAGACAGTTGGCAGACACGGTTAAAGTGCTAACACAAGCGCAAGCTTTAGGCGCCCAAAAATAGGCCGTGATCACAGTGCAACTTCAGTAGCTATGTGAAAGAGCCTAGAAGGAAGACTCGACTCACTCCACCAATCAGTGAATGAGATCAGGAGCTTGCCAAACACGCAAGAATAATGACAATCAATGACCCAAAGGCTCGCATCGAGTTGAGAGCTCAAACAGGTCTGACCAGGGAGATACTTCAAGTCACTTCTCCCACAACATGGAGATAAAAGAATTGTTCAAGAGGTTACAGCAGTTAGAGGAATGCCCTTGAGCTCAAGATGATCAAGCTTGCGAAGAGGATAGTTTGCCATTCTCTAAAGAAATTGAGGTGTAGCCTATCCCTCATACGCTTAAAGTCCCCGCGATTCCACTGTATGACAAGAACAATGATCTATGCAACCACCTAGATGCATTTAATGTCCAGATAGACCTTCAAACAATTGATCCTCCAGTGAAATGTTGTGTCTTCCCAGTTACATTAGGAGGTATACCTCAAGCATAGTTTAGAAGCCTCTTTGCTCAATGTTATTGGCTGGGAAAAGTGTCAGATGAAATTCATCGACCAATACCGAGCTTTGAAAAGGTAGCTCGCACCTCCTTGCCATCTTGTAATGATCTTTTAGTGTAAGCACGAATTGTTAAAGGATTACATAATCAGATTCAGGCACGAAGCCAATTCAGTAGAAAATCCCTCGGAGGAGAATATTTTAACAGCTATCTTAGCAGGATTCTGCAAAGATGGAAAGTTGTATAAAAGCCTGTACAAACCCAGTAAGAGATCTAGCTAAATTTTATGATTGAGCTGCTAAACAGATTAAGTGGGATGAAACTTTTGGCATGAAAGAGTCTAGGCAAAAGGACGAGGTGAACATCTCTGCTTAAAGTAAGAAGATAAGTGATGAGAGCTAGAAAACTGACCCTAGTGTTCGGCTCGTGAATAAAGCAAGAACTGAGTGACCTCAGCATCGGGGTCGCCATGAAAGCTATAGCATCTTGTCTGACACCCAAGATAAGATCTTTGTCATAGAAAGAAATAGGAAAGATTTTAGGAAACCTAAACCCTTGAGGGCCCCGAGCAAGTTCAAAGACATAAGCAGATTCTGCGCTTATCACAATGAGGTCGGGCATAATACCTTGGAATGTTAGGCACCTAAAGGATGCCATAGAAGACTTTATCAAAAAAGGTCGCTTGTAAGATTACGTGGTCCGAACCCTCCGAGCAGCAACCTCAGCAGCCCCAGTAGATCGCTGATCGCAAATAGGGCCCTTTGGTTCTGACCATATTTTAATGATGTAATGATGTTCAGAGGCCATTAAAGCCCTTCGAATCTTTCTATTTGCTAATTTTCATCAAAATGCTATATAAGAAAGTTTATTTTGTGTTGACAAAATCAAGCTCAATTTCACTACTAGCTTTTCAGCAGAGGCACTTTGTATGTCAACTTCATTTCCAGCTTGTCAGTTAGAGTGCGTAAGTGCTAAAATAAATCCATTCTAGGTAAAGCTATAAGCTTGTTGAGGCACGGAGGTGTTAAGAATAAACTCATATCCTACCTAAGCAACAAGATTGCTAGTAGAGTCATTTATCTCTTGCTTAAGCAATGAGATTGCTATGGAATTGAGCAACAGGATTGCTATAGAACTGAGCAATGGGATTGCTATAGAACTAAGCAACGGGATTGTTGTTGTACTGAGCAATAAGACTGTTATGGATCTGAGCAATGAGATTGTTGTTTTATTGAACAACGAGATTGCTATGAGACTGAGCAACGAGATTGCTATTCCACTGTGTAACGAGATTGTTGTTCCATTGAGTAACAAGATTGCTGGCAAAGTCAAACTTAAAATGCCTACTGAGTAATGAGATTGCTATGGCACGACTTGTGAAGTGCAGCTCTTATGCGACCTAATACTCATAGCTCTCATGTGACCTAATACTCGCAGTTCTTATATAGCCTACCTATACATCACTTATCATTAAGGCACCCCGACACCCATATTCATTAACAAATATGACCGATTGGCTACTTAAATATTTCATTTTACTATGATTTGCTGGAATTTACATTATCATTTGCAATATGCAGAATACTCAACACAGCATGCAAGAATCATGAAGAAAAATTCATTCATTAAAAGCCTCAACGAGGTACATTTACATCAGAAGACTCAGAATACAAAATAGAAAAGGCCTACAACTATTATATTATGGAAAAAAGATTGGCTCCTTAGAGAAGAACTCTAACCAGCAAGAAGGCCGATGAGCACATTTGCTTCTCAATCTTCTTTTGGTCGCCTTTCTTGGTTCAGAGCTCTTTTCCAGCTTTCCACCCAGCATTAAGAATTCAAAAGAAGCCAGCAGGCATGGCTGAAAAAGCAAAACCCTATGGCATAACCTTGAGGAAATAATCCAAGATCTACATAAGATCTTTTAAAATCCTAGAAGAAGGATTGCCCATAAAGGTTTCCTATGCAACAGACAATACACGCCTCACTAGAAGGACACATCATCAAAAATATGGGGGGCTTATCTAGGGCACCTATCAGGTCACTTAATGAAGAAGGAAGAAGAACTTCCCATGCTTTAAAAAGACCGGCTTGGTCTCACCGAAGAGTTCAAAAAACGTCTAACCAATTTCATTAAATGCCTCAGGAGAAGACAAGGCTGACTCGCCAATAGTTGTAAAGCACGTACAATAAGAGGTATGGCTTGGAGCAGATGAAGCAATAGGCTGACTAGAGACTTTGATTGCACGATAATCCACAAATGAAGCCTTTTGCCATCAAAATCACAACTCTCAGCCCACGAAGTGAGCTAAGAGTTGGGGGTTGATATTATAGGTATTTTTCGGTGCTACGTGAGATGGGCTCGCAAAGGCCCAGCAGCAGATAAGTCCAAATGAGAAAAGAGCTAAGATCGCTCACAAACACAGAATAAGGTAGAAGCCCTAGCTCACTAAGGGACAGGGGACAAGTCCCGACTCGTATAGCTAACAACCTGCTTTACGCGAGCTCACATCGTCAAAGGTGAGCTTGTGAGTTTGACATCACTAACCAAAGGCTAGCAACGACTATAGACAAAGAGTCCCAGCTTGCAGACTTAACTCTTCACCTACCGGAGGGCTTATTAAGGGAAAGCCTGAAGCAGGCATCCTCTTAGACTCAACTTGTGGGGCCAGTATGCAAGAAGCAGCTAACACAGGCCCACCCACAGAAAGCAATCTATGGAAGTCAGCCAACAGTCTACAAAAGCCATTTTACAATAGTCTAGGCTGTTATGCATTTATTACTTAATATAACAGAAATACAAATTATGTAATTATAATTGTAACCTCCCAACCTCTATAAATAAGAGGAGAGAGATCACTGTAAGCTAAGCTAAAAAAGAGATACTGAAACTCTGTAGAAATTTCTCTAGAATTAATAAAAGCTACTGTGGACGTAGGGATCGGTATTGCTTAGTTTTAGCCAAACCACGTTAAAAATCTCTCTGTATTCTTGCTATTCTTCCTCTCCATTTCTTTTTGTGTTTAACTGGATTGTAGTTTAAGTCCTTAGAACTCTTTTGGTTGGCTGGATTTGGGGCCGAACTGAAATCCACCGTCAACAAATTACAAACAGGCTCTTCTAAATCCAAAACAAACACAGGAATTATAATAGGCTCTTGGTAGCCTAAAAAAGATTTCTATAAACCTAAAAACCTTAAAAGAAATAACAGAAAAGAATAGGGTAAAGTGAAATATAATACCAGAGGAGGATTTGAGAAACAATTCTCAAATAGCTAAGATGAATTTGATATAACTTTGATTCAAAAACCTTGATTAGATCTCAGAATTCTTGTAAGGTAAAAAGAAATCATGTTTAGCTCTTTGATTAGAGATTTTCACACTTGAAGATAAGAGAAAATTGTGTAGTTGTTGTGAAAATTGAAAGGTAGTTAGGTTCTTATAATTGCTATAATGAACTATAACAGAATAACTAATTTTCAGTTGGTGAATCGATTACTGAATTGATTCAGAGAAAAATTCCAACATTTGGTTTTAAAAATTTTGAAAACTATTCTTCATGAATCAATGTTTGAATCAATTCTTATAGGTTTTCAAATATGAATCAATGTTTGAATTGATTCGTAATGTATAAAATAATTTTTATAAAATTTGTACTTTCTTCAAGTGACTTTTCTACCTCATTTTGAAAATATTTATTTCAATCAACTTCTTTTGAAATTCATTTACAAGATATCTTAAAAAGATAAAGTAATTCCTAATTCTAATATTGATTTTCTTGAATCACAAATATACTTTGAAACATACAACACGAATTAAAATAAGCAGTGAAACATAATATCAAATTGTAACGTAAATGATTTAATTAAAATTATTTTTCAATATTAAAACTAAGAAATATGTATAGTTAGGATAATCTAGGCTAACAGAACTATTTGTGGGGACTAAATATCTATTCAACATCAAGGTCACAGTACAATATCAAGGAGAGGAACTCCACTTATTCCGTTGCCAAAATGACAAATGAGGAGGACATCAATGAGAGTTTCCTTGCCAATAACTCAGACTCTCAGGTGGTATATCTCTAAGTTGCCAACCGAATAAGCCGTTTTCATTTTATTGCAAGTTTTGGCATACATATCACTTATTATGAGCCAACCTTATTGTATTGGCATAGAATCCTTAAATTGATCAATTGTTCCCCACTGCTTACCTCGATGACTTGGATCCAATTCAATCCGCTAGTGTGGTAAGTGATGCATTTTTTAGTTATAAATAATTAATGCAAGTGCATATTCCATTTTACATTATTTTGGGCCTTACTTTTATTTACATTATTGTGTGTTATGTATGGAGTTAGGATACTGAATCTCAAGCTGGAGATAGCTGCATGGATGGTTGTACCCAGAGTCCAATTACTAGCAAGTGTGTGGTTAGTGAGGGACATACAGCTGATTTGTCACCGACCAAGACAAGAAGAGGCCAAAATTGGAGTGAAGGAGTACTGACATAGTTAGGGGAAAATCAACGCAGTAGACTCAAACTAGTGGGTTCAGTTTATGTCGTGTTTTGTTCAGTTGTTTGGTTTGTTTTTATTATGTTGCAACTTAGTCACTTAACAAGACTTGATCTTTTGTTATTGTGGTATCTGGTTGGGACAAACATGAAACCTTTTTGTTAATATTGAATATATCAAGTATTACAAGGTTTATTATATGTTGAGCATTTGGTGTTTATTTTTTTTTCGCGTTATGGATTGGATTCGGTGCATGTATATGGTGTTGGTATTATTGACTTGGTTCTGATTATTCATACTTGGTGGCTTCTGTATGTGTGATGTGATATGTGATATCACTATACAGATTATCAGTATACAACTAGAAAAAGACTAGGTTCTGATTGTAAAGGCATGGTTTGTAGTTATTTAGCATAAATAAGTATACAACTACTATCAGCCTTGTTTAGCATAGAGTAGAGTAACTTGAAGTGGAAACTAGAACTGGAAAAAGAGTAGAATTTACCCACAGGGCTGCCTAGTAATATTAAACTATGCAAAAGCCTATTGTCAACTGTGATTGGACATGTATCATGTAAGTATAACTGGAAAGAAGTACAATATCCTCAAGTTGTATCTTAGGATCTGGACATAAGGAACTAATTCTTAACAAAAAATGTATGTTAGCACAATATTCATTTAGTAAACTATAGCTGGAAATACCTGGGAATTATATGGTAAATTTAATATTCATTTTTCAATTATGGTTGGATGAAGGCATCAATTTAACAATTACCCTTGATTAGCATTAGCATATGATCAGGTGATCATAGTAAAACTAAACATATTAATGATTTACCATTGAGGATTAGGATCTGAGTAGGATTCGAATAAAATAGTGACAATTGCTCTTTTGTAAATCACTAATATACACCCAAATAAGCTTAAATATATACGCCAACGATAAAGTGTTCTTGATTGAATTTTTTTATGCTTCCTGTTTGATAAGGATTGTTATATTGTAAAAAAATTTTAAATTTAAGTTGATGTATGGCGGCAAGTTATTATTTAGAAAATTAAAATTAAAATTGGTTGGTGAATATTGGAAAATTCTTAGTCAATTTTAATGAAGATTAATTAATTATGAAGATTATGTTAGAGAATGTTTTCACTTGACGTAGGACACAAATTGAAGGTTATCGTAACACCTCTTTAGGATTAATCTGATTGGATTCAAACACGGGTTTGAAAAGGTAGCTAGTTGATCACGGGTGTCACGGACCGGCAAGTTTACAAGCTTAGACCGTGTGACACTTACAATCTATCACCTGAAATCAAGCCAGTCATTAGTCAGTCCCATGCATCAAGGGACAAAGTATCAGGCTACAAAACATTAAAGTGCATAGTGGAAGATAAACAATCAAGTCAACAATCCATTTGCATATAGAGACAAATATAATACGTTGCATAGCATAAAGCAAACCAACACAATCACAACAAGGCAACTAAGAATGCAACATATGCAATGCGGACAAAATCGAATAAAATTTGGGACAACGCAATTAAGAAGAGGGAGTACTTCTTTTATTCATATAAAGCCTCATTTCATAGCTTGGAGTGTATAAGGGAGGCACCCAGCCACACGCTCCGACCCATAGACTAGTGCCCTGACTCCCTACCATGGGTCGCCGGTCATTCCCCCTTAAAGAGCATTTTGAGCCATGGGACATCCGCCAAGAGTAAACATACTTTTTCTGAGCTGATATAAGGCCCTTTTCTCTCAACTCAGGTGAAATTTTACAACTTACTATATATCGTTGGAAAGCTAAAAATCTAAGGATCACAGCTATGTGCTAGCTACTCGCACTGGACAAGTTATCTTGATAAAAAGTACATACAAAGCCCCCAAAACGGGGAAAAATTGGAAAAATAGTAGACAAGTCAGATTGCCTCCAAATTCGCGCTAGAAGACCTCCATACTATACTTGTTTTGTTTGCCAAGTTTCATGTCAAACAGAGTACAGTTGCCTATTGAACTAATGCACAAGTCCAACTTGTGACATTTTCTCCCATTCTGTTGGTCGACATCCTCGTAGACTCTGTTACTTGAAAGGCTTGGATCTACTCTTTGAAATCTGCTAAGTCTTCCACTTTCTCTCAGTTGGTCTCCTCGTCTCCCAAACCCCTCCTCTTCACTAAGAATTCTTATCTTGGGAGTCCCCTTCTGACTACTACACGCTCTACTAGAAGCTCCTCTACTATTTTCTGCTTCGACTTCTTGGCGTTGACTTCTAGCTTGGTAGGCTGGTTACGGGTTAGACCTATAGTGTCTAGATGATATGACTTCAGGTTGCTGACATGAATAGCATTGTGTATCTTCAGCTACTTTGATAGAGCAATCTTGTAAGCAACTTTCCTGACTCTGGCAATGACAGGGAAAGGCCCCTCGTACTTTTGAATTAATCTCCTATCTCTGATCTTGAGGGTTCTCAGTTCCTCTGGCATCAACTCGATCAGTACAAGATTATCCATTTTGAACTCCAAATCTTGACACCCTTTATTTGCCCACTTCTTCATTCTTTTCGAAACTTTTTCTAAGTAAGCTTGGGCAATTTCTACATTCAACTTCCAATCTTTAGTGAAGTGCTATGCTTTCGGATTGACACCTTTGTAAGGTTAGGACACGGTATAAGGCAAGAGTGGCTGTTGACTTGTTACAATCTTGAATAGACTCTTGTTGGTCACAGAGCTCTTCTGAGCATTAAAACAAAATTGTGCTACGTCAAGTAACTGCGGCCAATTCTTTTGATTTGCACTTGCAAAGTGCCTTAAATATTCTTCCAAAAGGCCATTGAATCTCTCAGTCTGGCCATCGATTTGTGGATGATAGCTAGACGAGTTACTAAGTTGTGATTTAAGAATGTGGAACAATTTAGACCAAAAGGTCTCAGTAAATCTGGCATTTTGATCACTCACAATGTTTTAGGGAGCAACCCCAGTATTTCACCATGAACTTGAAAAATAACAGAGCTATCTTTTCTGCCGTGCTATACTTTGTAGTCGGGATAAAAGTGCCATAATTCAAAAATCGATCACCACCACCAAGACAGCGGATAAATCTCTGACTTTTGGAAGGCTTGAAATGAAGTCCAGTGAGACACTTTCCTAAGGTCTACTGGGTACTTGCAGTGGCTCCAACAATCCCGTGATTTTCTCTCTAATGACCTTATCTTACTGGTAGACAAGACAGGTTTTAGTGTATTCGATCACATCATCCCGTATCTGTGGCCATTAACAGCCTTGCTTCAACAAGGCATATGTCTTTTACTAACCATGATGGCCTGCCCATAGAGTATCATGATACTGCTTCAACAATATCTTCCTCAAGTTACCAGCTTTAGGGACAAAGAGTCATCTCCCTTTTGTCCATAAAAGGTCATCTTCCACCTAAAACTAATGTGTCTTGCCCTCTCTGGCAAGGCTTATGATGGTTTGAGCCATTGGGTATTTGGCGAGATTTTCTTTTATGTGCTCTTGTATGTTAGTGTCGACGCGATTATAAGCTGTGCATGCCATTAGGGTCATTGCCATAAGCTCAGCCTTGTGACTAAGGGTATTTGCAACTTGGTTAGTTCACCCCGCCTTGTGCTCAAACTCAAAATCAAACTTCGCTAGGAACTCTTGCCAATAGCTTTGCTTCGGGGTTAACTTTGGTTAAGTGAAGAAGTGACTAATTGCCGCGTTATCAGTCTTAACCATAAATTTTGACCCAAGCAAGTAATGTCTCCATACCCATAGGCAATGAACTATCGCTAGCATTTCCTTCTCCTGTGCCGTGTATCCCCACTTAACTTCCGACAACTTATGGCCTTTCTAGGCAACAAGATGTCCCTCTTGAAGCAAGACTCCACCCAATGCAAAATCAGAAGCATCAGTCTGAACTTTAAAAGGCTTTGTGATATTTGGTAAGGTGAGCATGGGGTCTCCAGTCATAACCCATTTCAAATCTTTGAATGCGGCTTGGCGTGCCTCAATCCACTACCAAACTACTCCTTTCTTCAAAAGGTCAGTTAATGGGGCCATCTGCCTGGAATATCCTTTCACAAATTGACGGTAATAGTTGGCAAGCCCCAAGAAGGATTTTAACTCAATCATCTTAGTTGGAGCTTTCCACTTTTGAATAGCCCTCACTTTATCCATATCCATGCGGATGCCACCACATTCGATAATATGCCCAAGGAACTTGATGCACTCCTAAGCGAATGAACACTTCTCCCACTTCACATGTAACTGATGTTACCTCAATCTTTCAAACACCAGTTTTAAAAACATTAAGTGGTCCTCCAGTGTGGAACTGAAAGCAACAATATCATCTAGATAAACAACAACAAACTTATCCAGATAGTTATGAAAAACTTAATTCATAAGGGTGCAAAATGTAGCAGGAGAATTTGTCAATGCAAATGGCATAACCAAGAACTTGAAGATGCTATAATGAGTAACACACATTGTCTTTGTTACGTCTCTATTTGCCACCCTAACTTGATAATACCTTGACCTCACGTCCAACTTCGTGAAGTAGCGGGTAGTGCTCAATTGATGGAATAGGTCTTGAACTAAAGGGATAAGGTACTTGTTCCATACTGTGACCTTGTTCAAAGCTTGATAATCTACACACAGCCATAAGCTACCATCTTGTTTCTTTTAGAATAAGACTAGAGCCCCAAATGGTGCTTTTGATGGTTGAATAAAACCTGCTTCCAGGAGCTCATTCAACTACTTCCGAAGCTCAGTCGGTTCTAGTGGTGCCATCCGGTTAGGTCCTTTAGCAGGGGGTTTTACACCAGGTAATTACTCAATCTAGTGATCCACAATTCTTCGTGGTGGGAGTCTCAGAGGTAGCTTGTTTGGCATCACATCTTCAAATGTTTTCAACACTTTTTGGACCTCTTGAGGGATAACTTCCTCTCCCTCACACTCTTTTCCTACTAGGGCTGCCACAAATGATGGCTCTTGCCTCTTTACGCCCCTCTTGAGCTGTAAGGCTAATAAGAGTCTAGTCTCAACGAATTGGTTATTATGTACCGGCACTGTTGTAGGGTACTCACCCATGATCAGAAGACAGTTTGTTGCTAGGATCGGTATGACCTGATGTATCACTAGAAACTCCATCCCACTACCATATCAAAATCATCCATTCGGGCAACCACGAAATTTGTTCTTCCTTGCCATGAACTAAGCCTCACTAATGCTTGTTTCACCATTCCTGTACTGGTAAAGGCTTTGGAATTTACAGTTTTCATATGGCCTGAGTCTTTTTCCAACTTCAAGCCTAGCCTTTTGGCCTCACCCTCAGAGATGACATTGTAGGTGGCACAAGTATCGACCATTATACTCGTTGCTGCTTTTCTAGCTATGTGTCCTTTAACATACATTAGTCCCCTGTCTGCCATCTTTTTGGCATGCTCAGCCTGCTTCCTTCATGCACCAAGGAACTGCAGTGCTCCCATTCTTGGAGGATTTTTCTCTTCGTTATCACTTTCCTTATTATCATCCTCGTTGTCATTCTTAGTGACTTACAAAATGTTGAAGGTAGATTTTTAGGGGCATTCTGCCACTCGATGTGGGCTATTGCATAAGAAATAGGCTAGGGTTTCTTTCCCCCAGTTGTGTTACTAGATCCACCTTTCTTGTTGTCCCTTCCCCCACTTTTGCCCTTACCAGACTTGTTCAACTATCCCTTGCTTCCCCTAGAAGAAGATCCACTATTCTCTTGGAGTTTCTTACTAGGGTTGTTGACATAGTAGTCAGTCAAGCACTTCACAGTGACCAAGGCAATGAACAATTCCTGCACCTGCTGTATCTGGAGTTCAGTCCTTGCCCAGGGTTTAAGGCCTTCAAGAAAGTAGAATATTTTATTTGCCTTGGCCATGTTTTGAATATCTAACATTAATGGTAAAACTTTTGCACATACTCTCAGATGGCACCGGTCTGTTTTAGCTCTCTAAGATGGCGTCTGGCCATATATTTCATGTTCTTTGGGAAGAATTATACCTTTATCTCTTTCTTTAGATTTTCCTAAGAGTTTATAGTGCACTGACCCACTAAGATTTCCCCATACTTGGTTCTCTACCAAAGCTTCACATCATCGATGAAGTATATGGTTGCAGTTGTCACCATGGCCTCTTCAGAATCTGGCCTTACAGCTCGAAAGTATTGTTCCATATCAAACAAAAAGTTCTCTAACTCCTTGGCTTCTTATGCACCACTATAGGAGTGGGGCTTGGGCATTCTCGACGCCCATATTCTGGCCCTCCATGGTTGGGCCTTGGTTCCCAATTACTCTAATGAGAACTCTCAACTGGGCTTTCACATTCGTAAGCTCAACCCTTAATTCATGGAAAGTGTCCCCCAAGTTGCCGTTAGCATTGGCACTCAGGGATTCTCTATCAAGCCTCAAATAAGATTCAATTACATTCACTTGACTTATAACCGTCTCCCACTCCCGAGCCCTTTTAACAAGTTCCAGGATATCATTTTGTTGGATGTCTTTGACTGCTTTGTACAGTTCTTCCATTTGACCAAATCAATTCTGAAGTTCGATAATTTGTGCGGCGTTCGACATGATTGTAGTTTCTTTAGTGTAAGCAACAACTCAAAGTAACACTAGAGCGAGTCAAAACCACGCTCTGATACCAATTGTCACGAACCGACAAGTTCACAAGTTTAGACCACGCAGCACTTGCAATCTACCACCTGAAAGCAAGCTAGCCATTGGTTAGTCCCATGCACCAAGGGATAAAGTATCAGGCTACAAAACATTAAAGTGTGCAGTGGAAGATAAACAATTAAGCCAACCATCCATTCACACGTAGGGACAAATATAACATGTTCCATAGCACAAAGCAAGCTAACACGATCATAACAATGCAACCAAGAATGCAACAAATGCAATGCAGGAAAATGCGGGCAAAATCGAATAAAATTTGGGACAACACAATTAAGAAGAGGGGCTATTTCTTTTTTTCATATAAAGCCTCATTACATAGCTTGGCATGTATAGGGGAGGCACCAACCCACACATTCCGACCCCTAGACTAGTGCCCCGACTCCCCACCATGGGTCGCCAGTCACTCCCCCCCTAAAGAGCATTTTGAGCTAAGGGCCATCCACCAGAAGTAGACATACTTTTTCTGAGTTGATATAAAGCTCTTTTCTCTCAACTCGGGTGAAAATTTTCAACTTACTATACATCATTGGAAAGCTAAAAATCCAAGGATCATAGCCATGTACTTAGCTACTTGCACTAGACAAGTTACCTTGGTCAAAAATATATACAACGCCTTAAAACAGGGAAAAATTGAAAAAATAATACACAAGTCAGATTACTTCCAAATTCACACTAGAAGACCTCCACACTACTTAATTTATTTGCCAAGTTTTATGCCAAACGGAGTATGATTGCTTGCTGAACTGGTGCACAAGTCCAACTTGTGACAATGGGCATGGTCTTCAAAGGTGGATAGACTTGTTAACTATTTCTTAAAGGGCAGTCAACCACTTGGTGTCAAGTTAGACAAAATCTAATGCATAAAATTTGAGATTTTAAAATTCTAGTACATTTGGGCGTCAATCAGAGTTGAAGCCTTATACAGAAGAAGCCCTCATGCACTCTCAGATCTAAAAGTCTGAATTTGAGGTAAAGTGATAGATCTAAATGTGTTTCTAAATTCCTCTTGTCTCATATATGTAGTTTAAATTTAATTTAATTGGTTGAATTGTCTATATCAAGATGATTACAACGATACATCTATGCTTAGGACCAAAGGCTAAAGATAATGATAGACTTAAACTCATAAGTTTTAGGCTTCAAGAATTCCATATGATTAATTGAGTGAGATTCTACCTTTTTGGCTCCCTTTTCATTTGAAAATGATAATTTTAAAAATCTCCTTAAATGTATTTTGTGTGTTATGTGTTAAGATTATGATTAGGAGATATAGCCTGTTGAAATTTGGTCTAAATTAATGAAAGCAAGAGTAATGAAATGTATGAGATCTGAATAGGTGATGAGATTATGGATTAGATCAGGAAAAGACCTGAAAGGTAAAATCTGATGAATTTATGTTTTAGCCGAAAGGTACATGGGAATGGTAGATACATGTTAGAACTTATTGCTTTTCTCCATGATTATGTGAATGCATGATTGATCGAAAGTACAGAACAAGATAGGGAAAAGGAATGTAGTAATGATATAAGTTGTGAATTAATCTAGAGATCCCAACTTTGCATATGCATTTATGCACAAATGTTAGAAATTTACAAAATGCTAATAAAGTTAATTTTTATGTTTCAAAAATTATGTTTCCCAAGTTCCTTAAATTTTATTCTTGATAAATATTTATACAATTATCTTGTGAAAATTATTTTATAATTTCCTAAAAGTCATGAAATCATTGTTTTAAAAGTATTATGTATTTATTTACATTTTTTATGGATTTATTTAATTAAGTATTATTTTTATATTATGAATGATGATTAGTTTAAGGGACTAAAGTTTTTCTTCAAGATTTGCATTTTTATAAATAACATCATAATATAAACATATAGCATGTATTATGAAAAATAGAAATAAGGTGAAGATACGTATGTGATAGTTATTGGTTAAGTTAAGTTTAGTTATATTGACGTCAGATTTTGGTATCAAGCCAAACTCTGGTTAACGGGGGAATTCTTTTGGGATCTTAGACCGTCGACTAGTTCAAACACAACAAATCAGCAAAACACACAAGGAAGAAAGGAAGAAAAGTAAAGAGACACAGGATTTTTAATGTGATTCGGCCAAATCCAGGTATAACCAGACCCTACGTCTATGGTAGTATATTATTATGGAAATATTTCTACAAAGATCTCAGCATACAATATTTTTTGCTCTTATAGTTTCGACATATTCTAGCTTTTTCTCTCTATTTTGGCAGAATTTCTGCCTACATGAAAGATGATCCCTCTTGTAGAGGGATCTTTCCTCATATTTATAGAGGAGAGGAGGTTATCATGGTAATTTCATATGCAGTAAATATTTTACATCAATATTTATTGTACAAGACAGAATGGATAGATAAAATCTTGTTATTCGGCTACTGTAGATTGTCTTCAGCAGGTGGGCCTAGCGTGTCTGTTGGGCAAAGTGTGAACGGGTCTTCTGTTTAGCGAGCTTCCAGGTCGCTAGTCATACTTCATTGGCCGTACCGCTCAACTTGGGGACGTGCCCATCGTCGGGTAAGTCGGGGTCGAGATCGCTTTGCCATGCACGAACTCGAGTTGTGGAGGTCGCTTCACGATGCGAATTGATGACAGAGCGATCTGAGCATTCCCCGAGCTGGTTCCATGCCGCTCTAGGGTTGTTCGTGGGTCTATCCAAGATGAACCAAATTTCACATATAACAAGTTAAGAATGTTCGGTTTATGATAAGAGAGAAGACATGATAAAGAGATGTTTATGTATGTGAATTGACAAGAGATATTGAAATATCATGTGTGCTAGGAGATGCATGTGGTCTCTTATACGACAAGGGGTTATGGGACAGATTTGGTGTCCTATACGATAAAGGGTTATAGGATAGATAGTCACCTATGCGACAATGAGAAAATAAGATACGATGCATTAAGGAACAACAAAATAAGATAGATCCCACGAGAAAAGATAAAAGAATAGAACATCGCTCGTCCAGTATTCCCATTGTTAGTATAATCAAGAGAGAAAACTTTATATAGTCATCAGACATGACTTAATAAAGTATGTTTTATGATTATAATGAAATGATAGGTTTAGAAAGATTAGAAATAGATAGTGTTGTGGGTGTTTTCTGGTACTACGCAAAGTGGGCTGGCAAAGGCCCAACAGTAGATAAGTCTAAATGAGAAAAAAACTAAGACCATCAAATCGCTGGCTATAAGAGCACAGGACAAGGCAGAAGCCCCAGCTCACTAAGGGACAAGTCCTGGCTCGTATAGCCAACAATTCACATTACGCAAGCTCGCGAGTTCGATCTCATTGATTGAAGGACAGCAGTGACACCAGATCAATAATTCCAGCTCACGAGATGCAACATCTCACCCAGATAAGGGCTTGCTGAGGGTAAACCTGAAGCAGGCACTCATTTAGACTTGATTTGTGAGACCAATTTGCAAGAAGCAACTTGTAGGGCCCGCCCACAAAAAGCAACCTATAAAAAAGTCTGTTAACTAAAATCTAAATTACACGAATATCAAATTAATATTGTGACAAGCCCACTAAGTAATAATGTCGTTGGGCTTAAAATAACTCTTAGACTAATAATGATTTACTGACATGTGAGTCTTGTTATTGAGTTTTATTGTGAAGGATTAGTTTAACCCAATATAATTTTGTATATACAGGGTAGGTCACTATTTTTACCATAAGCCAGTCATGTAATTTCACCATTAGGATTAACAAATGTTTCAAGAGGAGTACGCGTACTAAGAATTCATACATATTAAAATCAATAGATTCACAACATATTCAAAATAGGTTCTTGTAATTTATAGTTATTATTGATTTTTCAAATTATTTATATGGTGTAATATGATTTATTTCAATAGGAAATTGGTTCAAATTATGTTAGAATTCTTACAGACAAAAGCCATCACACAACTCTCAACAAGAACGTCGTAACTTGATTTTTAAGCTTAACAAACATTACAAATTGTGATATATTCCTATTGTATATTTTAACTTTCAATGAAAAAAAGTGGCATGTGTTTGTGTGACATTTGTCGACATTATTGCAACCTTATTAAGTTATGATAATTACAAATAATAATAAGTTGTTGCAACGTGGTTATATGTTAAACGTCGGATCACTAGTCGTAACATATTATCCGTAATAAATTGTTACGATATTAAAAAAGTCTTTCAAGTTTTTTATTTGTTATTCAGCTACAACTTTTATAAATAATTTTCTAATTTTTGCAGTCTAATTTGCGAATTATAATAAAAGTTGCAAGTTATCTAATAGGATATTATTACAAATACTAAAGACCTTGCATGTTGTTTATTAATTGTTGCAAATATTAATTCTTAGAGCAATATTTCAATTAGTACAAGCCATCAAACAACCATTTTATAACTATTTTATTATTTATTGCAACTTTTATAAGTCACAACTTACAACTAGCTCATTCATGCAAAGTTTGTATAAATTTTGTCTTTTTTCCTAAATTGCTACAACAAACTACAATACCAAAACTTGTATCCTTTATGTTATGAGTTATGAATTTTGTCTAGATATTTTAAATTTTTTTTTTTCATAAAAGCTACAACTTTAAACAATAAAATATCACGTGAAAGCTGAATCCTAAAGCTCTGAACTCTCATTCGGAAGAAAACCAGATCAGGACTAATGCCCAGTTGATTTATCTCGCTCTTCAGACCCAACAAATCCGCGACCTTCACTACTTTCATCCAAAGAAATCATCACTCTGGTTCAACTAATGTTAGCCTGAATTAACTTAAGAAAGCAGATACTTTAGTCTGGACTTATTATAAGCACCAACACCAGAATCAGATTGTTGTAATGGACTCAAATTAACAAGCCATTAATTTCCATGTTTTTGTGAACTTGATCGGACATCAAATTGAAAAAACTATCAAATTACAATTTGATTAGCTCGATCGATTAAATCAATATATAAATTAAATGATATCATAATTAAGAAATTAAATTACATATAAAAAATAATTAATAAGTAATATAATTTGTAAATTTAAATTTTTAATATATAAGAATTCATAAATATAATAAATAAAAATGATTATAAGTTTTATAAAAAAAATTAATAATTAACAAGAAATTATAGTTGTTGTCCATTTATCTGATATATTTTTTTTAAAAAATTATAATTAAAAAATATAAAAAGGACAACCTAATTTGAACTGAAATTGTAAAATAAAAAAAAAGGGTTAATCAATTTTTTAAAATGAATTCCAATTTACGATTGTGACCGATCTATTCCATTAAGTACAGTTTTAATCATTCCAATCCAATTTGATTCTAAATATAGTTTTATTGTTAAATCAAATCGTTATACATATTAATTAATTAATTATCAGTCTAACTAGCTGGTCCGATTTTGGAAATTGTGATTATAATAATAGTAAGCGCATCTGTATTTTAATTGAAGTCCAGAAGATCTGACGTGGGCTAAAACATGAATATTAATGTTGGCCAAAACAAGAAAAATATGCCAATTAAAAGAAACTCAAGAGTTTGAAGGATGTTATGCCAGAGATCACAACTTTTACAAAGTGATATCTCTCACTTACCGACACGGCAACTTATTAATTTGCAAACAAACCATCCTCTCACCTTCAAGGCAATTTACTTGCAAAAAAGATTTTTCAAGTGATAAAGAAACTGAAAATAAGCATGCCTGCAATTTCTGTTGAAGAAAAGAACACTGCAAACACCCCAAAAGCCTGCTGCAAATCCAACTCCCATTCCCATGTAAAATTCCGATGTCCCAAAGAAACCTTCATTTTCTTGTCCATCAGCATGATCACTCCCCAAGTCTTCCTGTCTTGTGCAGTTGTTGGACACAGGAGGACCACAAAGCTCAGGATTACCTGTATAGCTAAGTGCATCAAAACTCTGAAGTTGGGTGCTTGTTGGAATCCTTCCTGACAAGTTGTTGTATGATAGGTTCAGGTAACTAAGAAAGGACAAACCGGATAAGCTTTGTGGGATTTCCCCTAAAATGTGGTTGACTGATAAATCAAGTGATTCTAACAATTTCATGCCTCCCATTTCTTTTGGTATCTCCCCAGATAAATGGTTTCTAGACAAGTTCAAGAAACGCAAAGCAGAAAGTCTTGAAATTTCAGGAGGAATAGGCCCAGATAGATTGTTACTTGAAAGGTCAATCATTCTTACTAGTATGAGGTTGGATTTGTACTCTAATTCATCCCCTTTAGGAACCAAAATGAGGCTTTCTTTGTAATTGCCATAGTTGAGGTCAAAGCCATAGTTATACTGTAAAGGGTTGGTAAGGATGTCATCTTGTCCAGCCATTGCCTTCATATTATTCAAGCACTTTGGAATGCTTCCTGACAGGCTATTGTTGGCAAGATCCAATACTATAAGGGAAGAAAGTTGACACATCTTTTGATCAATGTAGCCTTTGAGCTGATTGGATCTTAGGCGAAGAACCATTAGATTTTGCATTTCCCACAACCAAACTGGTAATGTGTCAGAAAGCTGATTATAACCCATGTCAATGAACCTCAACACAGAGCAATTTTGCAAAGTAGAAGGAATATACCCTGAAAAGTCATTATTGTGTAATCTCAATGACTCAAGTACTGACAAGTACCCAATGGAGTTTGGAATGTCACCAGACAAATTATTTGTCCCCAAGTTCAAATGCATTAAAGATTGCCAATGCACCCAACAATGACCAAGCTCACCAGATAAGAGATTGTTTGAAGCATCAAGCACAGTTAATTGGTTAGTGTCTTTCACCCCTTCACAAAAGAAGGAGGAAACTGGTCCAGAAATTGAGTTGTTGGCAACATTTAACACTTCAACATGTGCAGACACTCTTGGCAACTGGCCATTGAAGTGATTGAAACTCAAAATTATGCTGCTGGAATTTAGATATGCGTTGGATAGGTCCCCACTTATCTCGTTGTAAGAGATATCAAGGAATTCAAGTGGCAAAGTCCAATTCCAAAACCAAGTAGGCGCCAAGTCTGAGATTCCTGAATCAGACATTGACAGCACCTTGAGGGATGTTTGTGTTTGTAGCCATACCGGGAATTTAAGCCCTACTCCACAAGAGCTCATTAAAAGATACTCAAGTTGGAAAGGAGGAACCCAACTCAAATTGACCCTAAGGAACAAATTTGTAGAAGACAAACGGAGTTCCTTTAATTTTGAGAGTTTAAGAAAATGCACTTCATCTACCGGCCCTTCCAAGGGATTCGACCAAAGGTCTAATGTCAACAAGTTTGATAGAATTCCAAGACTTTTAGGTACACCACCTGTTAGGGAATTAGCACCAAGATATAATGCCTACAAGTTCTGGAGAAAACCAAAACTCTTGGGAATAGTGCCATTGAGTTGGTTGTGACCAAGATTTAACATCCTCAAGGATGATAAATTTGCAAATGATGAGGGAATTGGACCAGCGAAAGAATTATTGCTGAGATCCAAAACTTCTAGATGCTTAAGCTGGCCTAATGAATTTGGAATGACCCCACTTAGTTGATTTCCCTCTAGGACTAGATTTTCTAAGTTTTGAAGGTCTGATATCATCTGTGGGATTCTTCCCCGAAGAAAATTGCTGCGCAAGTCAAGTTGCACCAAAGCTGCACTGAAGTTGAACAGCCAAGGTGGAATTTCTTGATTGAGTTTGTTATTAGAAAGATCAAGGACTTGAAGAGATGTGAAGTTGGTTTGGCCCTTCGGTGGAATTATACTGTCAATTTGACAGTTCTCGAAGTGTAGTTCTGAAAGAGATGGGAGGGCGCTCATTAATTGAAGCCAATCAACTTGTTTATGAAGGTCTACCCCACTCAAATCAAGGTACTTCAAAGAAGAAAGTCTTGATATCCAATTGAGGCTGTCTACCTGCAGGGCATAATTGTATCCAAGATTAAGGTACTGGAGATTTGAGAGATTCCCAAGTTGATGGGGGATAGGTCCCATAAACCCACTGAGGCTAAGATCAAGGTATTTTAGATTCTCCATTGAGCCAAGGAAGCTTGGTATTTGAGAAAGGACAAAATAATTCATACTCAAATTCAAATAAATCAAAGATTTGAGTTCAAGCAAAGAAGGGCCAATCTCACCAGTTAAGTAAGGAGAGTTGAGAGGAGTGCTGAGATCAAGTTCCATGACTTGGCCAGTGATGTTGTTGCAGCGAATTCCTGGCCATTTACAGCAATCTTGTTTATCAGACCATGACGAGAGCCTGCTGGATGGGTCAGTTAGTCCATGCTTGAACTTAAGAAGTGCCATTCTTTCATTCTCATTGCATGTCACACTGAGAACTCCGTTGCATAATTTCATGTTAAAAGTCACTTCTATCAACACAAGAAAGAGAAGCACTTGAGCTGCACATAAGATTGCCATCAGGAAGCATAAAGAAAAGAGAAGACAATATGTTTACTCAATCCTAGTTGTTGCATTAACACATAGCTTTTAGTAAACTAAAAATCAGATAAAAGAAAATGGGACCCAGAAAACATTAACTCGAAAAGAATTCTCAAACTGTCAAATATAAATCTAATAAATCTTCAGCCACTGGTCTTCGGAAGGTTTGGTGTGGATTCTTTAGCTTTGTATCGTTGTTTTCATGTCACTGCCCAACGGGAATTTTGCGCTCCCACTCCAAGTCTTCCACTAAATGCTAGTTTTCAGCTTTGTCCATTTTCAAATTGGAGCGAACAATTTCCCAAAAACTATTAGAAGAAAAGTTAATATTCTATTGTTATCATGAATGCCTTTTTCAACAAGTTGAAAAATATTTCTTCCCAGTGACAGCAGCCACGATGGCTCCCCTTACCAACCCATCAATGCAAGTAGCGTTTTCTGTGGTCTCTGAGATAAGGTCTTTTGTATTTTTGTTTTAAAACCAATTTCTACATTTTGGCCCCATTCACACGTTGTGATCATGAACTAGTTATTGTTGGCGAAAAGCTTGACACCTTAAAAATGATCTGTCTTGTAGTTAAAAGTTACAATCTACTTTTCAAATCACTTCATATAATTGCAATTAAAGCCACCAACGAATGCTATATCCTATAATCAACACAGTATGCACAATAAAAAGCAAAAAGAAAAAAAAAAAACTACTTTACTAGATATTGCTAATCATAGTTGCTAAATTATTCACACGTTAACGTCAGTTGGTATTTTATTACCTTCCGGGAAATATTTTACAGATAAACAAATTCATACAAAGTAACGCACCGATGAACGTCAATAATCATTTTCTTTCCACTTTCTAATCATTCATAGTTGATATCATCATTACACATAGTAAAGTTTAGAGGGCTGCGCTGCCACAATCTGTTACAAAATTCGGAAAGCCTGAAATATAATTGATGACTTTTCATATTCTACTGAAGAAAATTGTGTTTAAGGAAATTGCCTCTCACAATCTTGCAACTTGCTCAATAATGGACACAACGTAATTTTAACCAATGTCTGATATATATCAGTGGTATCCAATAGCTATACGTCATATGGCATATTTAGTGCGGTGGCTTTGGCTTTCTCGCCTTTTGATTTGTTTTAGTGGAGCCTTGTTCTCATCGCTGTATTGTTCTTAGACTTACGTTGCCATTGACCAGATCAAAACCAAATGCCACTCAATATAAGATATTTTATTATTTTATATGAGCTGTTATACATATACAATGTGTATGTATAATATTAATCCAATAAATAAATAATGCTAATCTTACAACTTTGTTTCTATAATTCTATGCACAATTGTTTAAACGGTAAAATAGAGTTAGAACTGAAAAAATTTATTTTGAAATATGATATGTTAGATTGAATTAAATTATATTATATATATACCTATATCAATAAAAGTTATTGTTAACATCGAAATTCGATTCGTAGGGAGGACCCGAACTTTAGCCAACGGGAGAGGATTCGGTAGACTCCTATCCTGCAACCTGGTGTAGAAAAATGGAGAAGAAGAAGAAAAATACAAGCTTTTTTAACGTGGTTCGGCCAAACCCGGATGTCACCGGACCCTACGTCCACGGTAGTGTGTTATTACTGGGAAATGCTTGCTGTGTACACAGTTATACAAGAGTTGCCCTCTAGTGAGCTCCATGGCTCCTCACCCACAGAGCTCTCTCCTCTCACTCTCACTCTTCTCTCAGGATGCTCTCTTTCAAAAATGAGCTCTCCTCTCTATTTTATTACACAGAG
>JANHAO010002997.1:0-27145 GCA_026873985.1 Saraca asoca | reverse complement strand
TAAGGGAAAAGTTAAACAAAAACCATAAGTTAATGACTATTTAAGAGGTAAAATCTATCATTTTTACAGGTACATTTTCTACTTACCAAATATCTAATTGGTGTGTTTGGTGTATTACAAAGATATTTGTTAGGTTGGTTACCTTTAGGAATTATCCTTTGAATCCCAATGGTATTTGAGTAAAAGTGCATTTACAGAATATTTTTCTACTTGAGTACTAGTAAATTTTAGATAACCTTATTGAATTTCTCCTATGTTGACGCTATGGTGATTATTTTCATAGTATCACATGCTATTGCTTATTTTACTTTTGTTGAATACCTTATTTTAATGACATGATATTTTTGATGAATGAAAATTTTCAAACCTATTTGGAGATTGTGACATTTTGAAATGGGTAAGCTTATCTTCTCGAATATATACATATTTTAGCTTTTGGATTTCAAATATGAATTATAAAGTGGGTTTTGGTTTTCTACAAGATTATCTACTCACTAAGTTTCTATGAAACTCACTCTATTATTTCTCCATGTTTTTTAGAGCTCAAAGTTACCCATATTGTCCCTCCTCATCATTCTGGCTTAAGATTTCCTCATTGATTGAGTGGATCAACTTTTGCAGAGCCTAAAGATATATTGATGGTGAAAACTTTGACAAGTGGTAGAATATTGTTTGCATGTATTTTGATGGGTGATTACCCAGCAAGATATAGATTTGTGTTATTTGGGCTGATGTGATTTTGAGTCATTATACAGGATGTGCATAGGGCATATAGCCCTTGTCTGTTGTAAAGGACTTATGCCCATGTGTCCAGAAAACAAAGGAAACTACTAGATTTTTGGTAGGATTTAAAATGTAAATGCTTGTTTATACCTCAATATAATATTTGGTCATTAGTATGTTAGGTTAATTAGCAAAGGTTTTGCATTATAGGCTTATAAGGGATTTCTTAATGGTGACCTTCTATGCCAATCATGTTCTGTGGATTGAGGCATGACATCACATGTGGGTGGTTGTGAGAAATTGTAAAAGATTTACTCTTGGTGAAGACAAATCAAGATTGGTGTGAAAGGTTCAAAGTGGGAGAGCTCTTGTAAAGCTTGAAAACATTTAGTGGATTATACCTCAAGTAGTCCATAGGATTGGAATTTAGGAGGAAAGGAGTAGATCCAAGCAAAGGTTTTTTTGGACAATCAAACCCTAAAAAGTTGCTTTTTCGATCCTCATTTACTTACTAATTTAACTTGCTTTATATCTTTAATGTTTTACTATCTATATTGCAGGTTGTTTTTTTATGAGCCTACTTTAACATATTTATATACTATGGTTAAATTTCAATTAAGCTAAATTTCATTTCATTTTTATATTAATTTTACATTATCAATTCACCCCCTCTTAGCCATATTGCTCTATCAATTGGCATTAGAGTTCAATCTTAGATTTATAAAGCTTAACTTTTTTATAAGTAAAGATCTTGTAGGTAATGGTGCTTGTTATCCATCTGCATGGACTGGAAGGACACTTAACTACTAAATTTCCACTCTTTGATGGAGTCAACTATGACTATTGAAAATATATAATGTTCATGTTCATTAAATCTTCAAATATTGAAGTATGAAAAGTCATTAAATCTTTATAACTTATTTTATTTTTGATAAACTCCTCTTCAAAATGGGGTGTACTAAGGACCTATAAGACAAAACAAGTTAAGGGATGATGGTCAAAGGTTCACCGTGGACCATCCAATGCTTAAGTCAATAAGTGCTTTAGAGTAAGAAGTAGAGAAGAAAATGGGGGTGTTGAGCATATGTGGATATTTATAATGTGGGAGGTGAAAACCTAATGTTGTAATTAGGCCTTGGATAGTGGACCAAATGGGAGTGGATAGGTGGTAAAGGGGATTAG
Source organism: Saraca asoca (assembly GCA_026873985.1). Taxonomy (NCBI): domain Eukaryota; kingdom Viridiplantae; phylum Streptophyta; class Magnoliopsida; order Fabales; family Fabaceae; genus Saraca; species Saraca asoca. The sequence continues at coordinate 25,240 of JANHAO010002997.1, read as the reverse complement.
TAGTTTTTTGCTAGTTATCATAAGCCTTCCCTCACCTTTTGGGGTAGATTTAGTGAAAGTGGTTGCATGTAGATGTCATATGAGCCATAGGACTTGTGTGCTAAAAGAATGCAAAATGCTCAGGCTTTTAGGCTAGTAATCGAATGTTGTCTATGTTTATTACAAGGCAAGTGGCTATGAGAATTGCTCACTTAGGGTGAAAGTGTAGGTTGGTAAATGATGTTTGTAGCTTTATCTTCCTTAATACTAGAATGATTACTTGCCTTTTCATTTTTATGGGAAGGATGTTTGCACCTAATGTTAAGGGCATTTACAAGAATAAGACACCCATCATGAGGTGGTGTTTTGATGAGCACAATTTATATACATTTTATATCCCTTTTTTTAGTTAGCCTTTTGTCATGTTTTTGTACTAAATTGGATACTTGTGATTGGTTTCTTGGATTAATCAATTTTAGAGCTTAATTGGATTAATTCGGTAACTTGATACTATTTCATGATTTTAGATATATCTAGAGTTCTAGACCTCATTTTTAGGTGATTCTTATATCTTTGGAAAGTTAAAAAGATGCTCTACAAATGTTATGTAGACTCCCAAGTCCAGTTTAGCTGTTTAGAGGATCAAATATAGCGTAGAAACTGAAACAGAGTGCTAACCTTCTAACCCATAACCAGTTTCAGTATTTTGACCATATTTAGAGCTCTAAACCTTAATTTAGTGAAAACTTAAGCCCATTGGATAGCTACAATCCACTTTCCCAACTTTCATGCAGGGCTCAAATTGAAACTAAACTATTTTGATTAAGTTTCAAGGCTTTGAATCCAAGTGATGAACTTCATTATAGGTTGGATTGCTCTATAGAACTATTTTGATTTTTAGGCCATAAGTTGAGCTAGGAGTCACATTTTTAAGCAAGGTTAGGACCATTGGATTGCTAAGAGATAAAACTATAACTTTTATGAAAAGACCTAAGTTCAATTGTGCCTTCTTCTAGCCTAAGTCAATAGCCCAAGTAGAAAGGAGTGAGCTCATAGAAAAAACTAGCTAAGAACTTAATGATTCATTCTTTTACATTCGTTTCTTTTTCACTACTTTTGTAAGAAGGAGGAAGTCTCATAAGGTAAGAACACCAGCCCTTTTTAGGTTAGCCAAGAACACCAACCCTTAAGTTTTCTCCTTTCTTTCATTTTTGTTTGTAATTCTCTTATAATGTGTAGCTAAACCTTTCATTAAATCTAAGGGAAATTCTACTTCAATTCTTTTGTTGATTGTGAGACCTACTTCTATTACTGACTTATTCCTAATTTGATTTCCTCATTTCTCTGATTTAATGGAACTAATTTCTCGTTATGATTGATAAATAGGTCCCATTAATTAATTATTCATTATAATTTACTACAGCTAAACTTTTGTAATCAGAGTTGTTTATAGCTATTTGGTTTAAAAAGCAATAGGGTTTTTAATTGTGAGCTAGTGGCGATCAATTATTCTAGAGAAATGTAGGGCAATTCATGAATTTGCTATTGGGGTGAGTTTGTTAATCATTCTTGGTATTTTCTTGTTCTTAATGCTATTTTTGAGTTATTAGGATTTTGGGCTTTGATCAATTTAGCAATAAGGGTTAATTTCAGTGTTGGGCTTAATTAATGAAATTAAATGGAAATTAGCAAGAATTAGGTTAGGTTTTTGGCTTAATTTCATTCTTGGCTAAGTGGTCAAATAGGGAATGAAACTTTTGTTTCTATGATCAATCACTAGATTGAATGTAAGAGTTCCTTGGATTGAAGCTTTTCCATTTAAAGCTCCCTTTCTACATATAATTCTTTTTGTTTATGTTGCTACCAGTTGCCTATTCCTACATTCTAATTAGATAACCAACATTCCTCTATGTTTTTTACTTTGATACACTAAATTAATCACCAATCCTTGTGAATCAATCTAGACTCATCTTATTACAAGCTAGGATAGTTCAACTTATTATCTTTGTTGATTTTGACACCCATCAAATTTTGCCACCTTTGTCAAGGAATTGGCTTAATTAATTCTTGTGCTTTTAGTGGAACTTATGATTTAGGATTTTGAATTTAGAATTAGGCTTTAAATTTTCTTTATTTTCCATTGCTTTCAGCCTCCCTTTTATGTATAGTTTTGTCAATTTATACGTGTTTCTGGTACAGGCTAACTACAAATTTTTCTGTGGAATCTAGGGTTGAAATTTAACAGGCTAGAAGATTTTGACCTTCTAATTAGAATCTGTGTTTTATCATGGATCTCTACTTATTTTTACAAAATTCCATTGTTTAATAGTTTTTTTTAAAAAAATTAGTATTATTTTTGCAATATTTTGTCGATTTTCTTAAATTTGTTCATTTTTTGTTTCCCTAGTAATTCCTTTTGTGTATGATTCAATCTACTTACAATTTCGAGTTGTTCTTTGATCTAGAAATCGAATGAACTTTGTAAAATTTGGGGAAAGAGATCAACCACCCTTCTTCTTCCTTTTAGGCTACTATTTCTGTAACTGATTATTCAATAGCTTCATCCCTTAAGATAGGCACTCATCTTCTAATCTTAGCTTGGAGAACATGGCTTTTAATCAGAGAACTTTGAATGAGTTAGCTACTCCAAACTTGAACTAATTTCCATTTTGCATTGACTATCCTGATCTTAATGTAACCTTTAAGGTTAAATCTAAACTAATACATTTGCCACCTACTTTTCATGCCTTGGCTGGAGATGACCCTCATAAATATCTTAAGGAATTCCATGTTGTTCGTTCTACCATGAAGCCTTAAGGAGTTTTTGAGAAGCAGATTACATTAAGAGCCTTTTCTTTCTCATTAGCTGACTTAGCTAAGGACTAGATTTATCACCTTCCCTTTAGCTTCAAAACTACTTGGCATGAAATAAAAAGGCTCTTCTTGGAGAAATATTTCCCTACTTCACAAGCTGTAGACACCTAGAAAGAAATTTATGGCATCAGACAATACAATGGAGAGACTTTGTATGAATACTGGGAAATATTTAATAAGTTATTTGCTAGTTGTCTGCACCATCAAATTAGTGACCAACTCTTGATTTAGTATCTCTATGAAGGACTTTTACCAATGGACAAAAATATGATTGATGCTGCAATTAAAGTAGCTGTAGTGGATAAGACTCTAGAAGTTGCAAGAAGCCTACTAGCAAATATGGCAGCCAACTCAGAACAATTTGGAACTAGAATGGACTATCTAGTGAAGAAAGTAAATGAGGTGAATATGTCTAACTTGAGAGACAAATGTCAGATTAACCTTACTAGTTCAGCAAACCATGGGACAAATACAAGCAACAAAAGTGTGTGAAATTTGCTCAATCCTTGGACATAACACTAATGTATGTCTAACCCTCCTAGAGGAAGAGCCATTTCAGCAAGTCCAAACCATGTGAGGATTTCTAAAAAAATAGAAAGTTTCTAACACAACCACATAAATCATATAATCCATAATTCATATAACCCTAGCTACGTAGATCATTTCAACTTGAGATTTGGAGATCAGGTTGGACAATAAGCTCCATTTCAACCCTTAACATAGGCCAAGTAGTAGCAAAACTAGAATCCACCTTTTAGAAAATCCCTTGAGGATCTGATTCAAACTATGGCCAAAAACAACTTGCAATTTTAGCAAGAAGAAAGAGACAACATGTTGTAGTCCCAATAAGAACATGGAGCTAGTATGTTGCAGTTCTAACAAGAAACAAATGATAGATTTCAAAATTTGGAGACACAAATGAGTTAATTTGCAACAACAGTTAGCAAGTTAGAAGCTCAAAGTTCAATCAAACTACCTTCCCAAATAGTCTTGAATCCTAAAGAAAATGTAAGTGTAATACTACTGAGGAGTGAAAAACAAGTAGAGACCAAAATTTAAGAAATGCTAGTTTCAATTGAAACAAAAAGAGGTAAAAATTATAGAAGAAAAGAGTAACTCTTAACCAATTGCTAATCCAATTTTTCCTTCGCTTCCTCCTCCCTTCCCTAGTAAATTAGCAATATCCAAGCGAGAAGAATAAAGGAAAGAAATTGTAGACACTTTTAGGAAGGTGGAAGTGAATATACCCTTACCTGATGTGATTAAACAAATTCCAATGTATGTAAAGTTTCTCAAGAAGCTATGCATCACTAGAAGGAAGTTGAAAGGGAATGAGAAAATAAGTATAGGGAAAATGTATCTATTATCATTCAAAGGACACTTCCCTAAAAATGCAAGGATCTAGGTTCCTTTACAATCCTATGTGCAATTGTTAAGACTTACTTTAAACATACCATGCAAGGCTTAGGTCTATTCATAAATGTCATGCCTTATTCTATTTATGCATCTTTCAACTTGGGACCTTTGAAAGAAATTAGTGTTGTTATAAATTAACAAAAAAGTCTAATGTTTATCCTATAGGAGTTGTTAAGGATGTTTTAGTGCAAGTGGATGCTTTCATCTTTCCTACAAATTTTTACATTTTTGTACATTACAAATGATCCTTTAACTAGTTCAACCTTTATCATTCTAGGAAGACCTTTCCTAAAAAATTGCTAGACAAAAATTGATGTCTATGTTGGTACTCTTACGATGGAATTTGATGGTGACACCTTAGTGTAGATTGTTTTTGAATTAAATGGCATGGATAAATCAAAAGCAACAATTAGCAAAGGCTTGATGCTACTGGAGATAAGTTTTAGAGCTTATAAATGATAGTTATTAACTCTAGCCCCAAGAATTCATAATCCTAGTTGAGAAGAAGCAATGCTCCATTAAGCAAATGACATTAAACAAATGCACTTCTTGGTAGGCAATCCAAGCATTTATTCTCTTTCCTTATCTCTTTTATTTTAATTGTCCATTATTTGCTGTTAAGTTTGTGATTACATTGAGGACAATGTAAAATTTAAACATTGGGGAAGACTTTAAGATAGTTTTGTTTTATTTGTGTTTTAAAAAAATGAATAAATTATCCTGCATTTTGAATCTTGAAATTAATCAATTTAGTTATGGACTTTGAAATGTTGGTAGATTGATTTTGGTAGACATATAGCTTATGAGATTTTGAGCCATTATTGACCATTTTTATCAAGTTTCTCTTCTTTCTTGTGTGTAATTTTCTTTCATGAAATTATTGCTCTGAAACTTGCTTTGAATCTTTTTGAGATTACATTGGTAGATGTATGTATGAATATGATTAAGGCATTCTTTCATTGAACCATTTTTGCCCTTTTAGCTAACTGTGCAATGTAATGTTATTGAACCTTTTTAAGCCTAATTGACCTTTTTCTTGTTATGTAACCTATTAGAAAGCTCAGCCTTGAATGTCTTTACCTTTTTTCAAACCTTAGGGATTCATAAAATATTTAATTCATTAGTGGGATGGATTCTTGAACAAGTGTGGGGTTGTGCTAAATGTTTGGTGAAAAGGTAAATGTGATTCATTATAATGGTAAAAAAAAAAGAAAAGAAGGAATGAATAAAAAAGAAAAAAAAGAGAAAAAGAGCTTAATGCAATTAAAGAGAAATAAAACAAGAAGAAGAAAATTGAATTTGAAAAAAAAAAATTCTAAAAAGAAAGAGCTCAAAATAAAAGAGAGTGAAAAAGTGAAGAAAAGGGAAAAAGAAATAGAGAAATGATAAATGTGAAACTTTGTGATATAGATTTTGATTTTAATTGCTCATTTGGTTATTTGAATCTATGCCATAATGTTTTATTAGTCTCTTTGGGTTTGCACTTTCGTATCCTTACCATTCATTTCCTTCCCTTTTCCCATTGCCACATTACCTTTGAAGACTCCTTCTGATTTGTGTTGTGTATGTGATTTGAGTAATGGAGATTAGATAACAAGAAGCTTATGGTAGTGAAATTTCATGGATTGGAATTGAGTGAAACATTTTCCAATCTTTTTGGAGAGTTTATCTTCTGAAGGCCTATCAATTTAATTTACTTTCCTTTTGAATGAAATTGCTTTGCTAGTTGATTTTGAGTTTTGAGTTGTCAAGAATGTTTCTTCCTAAATTACTATGTCCCCTAAAATTTTTGCTATTTCCTTGCTTTTGGTATTGCATTCTTATAATTGTTGAAAGGTTAGTGTTAGAGTTTTTGTTTTGAGCCTAGTTTGGTTTAGTTTTGGTGTCCTGCTCGAAAGTGTGCAAGAGCTATGTGTGGAGGAATTTGATGAGCACAATTTATACACATCTCTTACTTAGTCTTTTGCCATGTTTTTGTGATAAATTGGATACTTGTGATTGGTTTCTTGAATTGGTCAGTTTTTGAGTTTAATTGGATTAATTTGATAATTTGACACTATTTCATGTTTTTAGGTGTATCTGGAGTTTTAGACTTTGATTTTGGCGATTCTTATATCTTTTTGAGTCAGCTAATTAGGTATGGTTGCATATGAGGAAAGAAAGATTTTTGGCTTAAAGGAAGACTAAGCTCCATCCAAGAGGTAATGGTCCATTCCAAGTAGTGACAATGATCAATGACAATGCCTATAACTTAGATCTTCCTAGTGATTACAATATTAGTGCTACCTTTAATGTTTCTATCCTTTCTCCTTTTGTAGTAGGTATTGAATATTTGAGGTCAAATCCTTTCGAAGAGGGAGATAGTGATAAGAATGTAAGGACCAAGCTAGTGATTACCAGAGGCTTTGCACCTTCCAATGGGACCCATGACAAGAGCTAAGGCTAAGAAGATGAAGGAAGCTACTCAAGGGCTATGTCACACATTATGGAGCACATATGAGGGGTAGGACTTTGGAAATTCAAGAGTTAATTGCATTGAAGTCACGTCATCTAATGGAGCCACATGAGCATCCTTGTGCCACATGGGACAGCAACATGACATCACACATGGGTTAATTTTAGGGCTATGTTTGTGCTGATTGGAACACCTTTTATATGGCTGTTTTAGGTTCCATTTTGGACACTACATGTAAAGGCTGGTTAGCCTAATTTTATTGTGTGTTTTTGGACTCTCTGTAATAACTTGTGTTTTTATGGTTATTTGTTTGGTATTTTTTAGTGGGCTTCTTTGGGACATTAATCTAGCCCATTGTTGTGTAAGTAAGAGTTATTTGGGAAGGCTTGTTTCCCTTAGAATTGAGAATTGATCATTTATGAAATTGAAGTGTTTCTTCTTGAGAGAGTGCTTTCCTAGGGTTTTTGTTGGAACTTAAGACTTATCAAAGAGCTTGCTCTTTGTGGCATCAAATTTATCTCTTGCACACTTCTTTTTCCTATTCTAGAGTATAGTATGAATATCCTTCTTTTTCTTTTCAATTTGGTTGCTAAATTTTGCTGAATTGGAGAAAGGTCCAAGGGTATCTTCAAGGGAGATCACATCCATTTGGTATCAGAGCTTTAAGTCTTCCAATTTAGGTGACATCTCATCATTTTCTTCTTGTTTATACTTCCATTATTGTACAATTTCCTTGCTATCTTGCCCTATATTTGGGTCCATTTTGGTGCATCATTCTCACACCATTTTGCTATATAATTGTGTACAATTTGCTTGCTGAAATTTTTGACTATTTATGCACTAATCTGCTCTATAAATTGCTTCAATTTTCTAAATTTTTTGTTGCAATTTCGCAAAGAATTTTTATGATTTACTTAACACCAAGTGTTTGATCTTAGATTTATTTGGTTTAAATTTTCCTTATCATTTCTATTTCATTTCCTTGGCTTTTTGGTGAAGGTTCTATTGAAAATTTTACAGAATTTTTACTTCTTGATTTCTTGCATTTTAGGTGTTTGACAATTTGTTTGAGTTACCTTTGCTTTCTGCTCACTTATCAATTGTTGTGGGACTAAATTGCACTTCATTTTGGTATGATTTGGTACCACTTCAAATTTTGCCTACAATTTTGTTATTGTCCTAGCTTAATTTTGATTGTGTTTTGTACCAAGAACATCTTCCTTTTGAGTACACTCATAGAAAAATTGTCTTAGGTCAATTATGGTTGAGTAAATTGATCAGGTAAAAAGCTGAAAGGAATTCTAAACCAAGGAGGGCGACAAGGGAAAGAATTGAAGAGCAAGAGTATTCATCGGTTCACCTGTTGGTTGAGGCTCTCCTCCAGGGCACCTTTCCATAATGTATAGCCATAGTGTACTTGACTTGTATTTTGACTCTTTTCTAATGTAAATTCACCTCACTAAGGCTTTTAATGAATGACTTTCTCCTTGTGTTTCATGTATCCTATTGTTTGTATATATTACTGATAATAATATGAACTCCAAGTGGCATCACAATATCATGAAATGCTTAAGTAACCAATCGATCACATTTTTTGATAGATAATGAACATGAGCACTGTAAAGTTTTTTTATTTGCAATTGCTTGTGAACTATGAATTTTAGGTAACTTGAGGGCTGTGAACTTTTAAGCCACATGAAAGCTGTGAGTGTTCAATCGCATGAGAGCTACGAATACTTGGTTGCATAAGAGCTGCCAGAACTTGGTCGTATGAGAGCTACAAACATTTAGTTGCATGAGAGCTACGAGCACTTGGTCGCATACATGTGGTGCCTGAGAAAGTTAGTCACATGTATGATTAATAAGAGGCCATATGCACACGGTGTCTAAGAAAGTTGGTCATGTGCATAATTAATAAGAGGGCATATGCACATGGTGCCTAAGAAAGTTGGTCATGTGCATGGTCACATGCACATGGTGCCTAAGAAAGTTGGTCACGCATGTGCTCAAGATAACATGCATATGATGCCTAAAAAAGTTAGTCATATACATGATTCATGAAATTGGGTGCACATGGTGCCTAAGAAAGTTAGTCATGTGCCTGAGAAGGCTATGTGCATATGGTGCCTAAGAAAGTTGGTCATATGCATGAGCTGGAGGTCACGTACATATGGTGCTTAAGAAAATTGGTCATATGCATGAGGTTGCCTACACGTGGTACCTAAGAAAGTTGGTCATGTGCATGACAAGATCGCCTATGCATGGTGCCTAAGAAAGTTATTCATATACATAGGTAAATCACATATATACAGTGCCTAAGAAAGTTGGTTGCATACATGATGATTCATATGCACATGGTGCCTAAGAAAGTTGGTCATATGCATAACGATGTAACGTGCATATGGTGCCTAAGAAAGTTGGTCATATAAATGCTTGATCGTATCAAGACGGTACCATAAAGTAAGTTGTTCTAATGCGATGTCAATTTAAATTAAAACTCAGAAGGATACAATTGTAAGCTGAAATGGGAAAGCTTGTATCTTGAGGACAAACTTCTAGATCTAACATTTACTGAGGTTTCACCCAGACTATATATATCAAACTTGAACTACTCTTTACATGCTTTATTACAGGGTTAAAATATGGTTTTGACTGCGATGGGATGCTCTTGTTCGGGATCTCGCTAAGCCTGAGGGGGCTGTTGTCCTGTGAGCCATAGTACGTATTCTTTTAGATGACCTCTCTTGATCAAATCTTCAATCGCATCTCAAAAGGCTGATAATCAGAAGTGTTGTCCCTGGCCTCGTTGTGGTAAGTATAGAACTTGTTTATGTTTCTATTCCTGCGAGGAGTCCTCAAGGGAGTAGGAGTCCCAAAGTTTTTTCTACCCCTTTTAGTTGCAAAAATCTTGTCTAGAGTGTTTGAGAGGTTACTATAATGATCGTAATGACTCGGAGGCTAAGGTTGCTCGATTCTCACCTTTTTCGGAAGCTAGCTATTGTGTAACCTAATTGTTGATGGGGGGAATTGTGCCAATGTGGCTAGTGCAATCACAGTGCAAAAATTGTCATTGCCTACATTAAACCATCCTACACCTTATAAGTTAGAATGGTTGAATGAAAGTGGGGAGGTAAAGGGGACAAAGCAAGTCATAGTGGCCTTCTCCATTAGGTGGTATCAAGATGAAGTCTTATGTGATGTTTTCCTTATGCAAATGCCCCATTTGTTGCTTGGAAGACCTTGGCAATTTGATAGGCATGCAATCCATGATGGCTTCCTCAATTGGTATAGCTTTGTGAGGGACAACAAATCCATTACTCTTGTACCCCTCCCCAAAAAGGTTTTGGAAGATCAATTAAAAAGAGAGAAAAATAAAGAAAAGATGAATGAAGAAAAAGAGAGCAAGAGTGGAGAAAAAGAAAGAAAGAGTGGGAAAATGAGTTGAAAGAAAATTCAAAACAAGAAAAAAGAATGTAGAGTGTATTTGCCAAGGCTAATGATGTTAGGCAAGCTCTTTATTCCAATTTGCCTATCCTAGTTCTTATGTGTAAAAGAGTTGTTTTGAATGCTAACCATGAAACTAATGCTTTACTTAGTGCCATTGAGTTAGTTTTGCAAGAATATGAAAATGTGTTTCCCAAAGAAGTGCCCTATAGCTTAGACCATCAAGAAAGATAGAGCACCAAATTAACTTCATTCTTGGAGCTTCCATTCCAAATTGGCTAGCCTATAGGACAAACCCTGAAGAGGCCAAAGAAATTCAAACACAAGTGGCAGAGCTCATGGCCAAAGGTTACATTAAAGAGAGCATGAGTGCTTGCATGATTCCAATCTTACTAGTGCCTAAGAAGGATGGATCATGGACAATGTGTGTTGATTCCTAACTAATTAATAAAATCATTGCAAAGTATAGACATCCTATCCCTAGGCTTAATGATATGTTGGATAAGTTGCATGAATTTTGTGTGTTTTCTAAAATTGATTTAAAGCATGGTTATCATCAAATTAGAATGAGGTTAGGAGATGAATGGAAAATTGCTTTCAAAATTAAGCATGGTTTGTATGAATAGTTATATTGATAGTGGAATTTGGTTCAATCTGAATCCAGCTAATGAAGGGGGTTCTTTGAGGACCCGGGCCATTTTTCGACCATCAAGGCAAGAAGGGGGGGTTGAATGGCAGGAGGGAAAGGGGAAGAAGAGGAGGAATACGTAGAGTTTAGCATGGTTTAGCCAAATGCAGGCAGCACTGAACCTTACATCCAAGAAAATATTTTTATTGTATTGAAAGAGTGTTTTACAGAGCTTTTGCCATAGTTTCCGACAAAGTTTTTGCTAGTCTTTCATGCTTCCCTTCTCCCTTTTCAATGACTCTAGCCCCTCATTTATAGGAACATGGAGGGGTACAAATGGGACTAAATTAACTATACATTTGTTACATCAGATGTTAAATGTATAAGACTGCATAGGGTAGTAGGGACTGGCTTCTACAGGCTACCTTCTGCAAGTGAAACCTAATTGCCGTATTTGTAAGATAGCGATACAAGTTGATTATTAGCTTTATGCTTGACTTCAGCAGGCTTCTGGTTAAATGAGATTATGTTGTTGTGATCTTGAGCCTCCTGTGAGCTAAAGGCTTCTTATACAGTGATCTAATGAGTTCGTCACTCGGTTAGATTTAGCTTTCCTTGGGCTCTTTGCCAGCCCTCTATACAATTATAGTTTCTACTAATATCATTAGCCCCGTAACTCTCAGTTCTCTTTGCAAGCTGAGAGTTAGACTTTCACGTACAGCAATGGCATCTCATAAGTTTGGCCTTCATCTTGCACATTAGCTCTTCTTTGTGAGGTGCTTTCTAGCAAACTGGAGCTCTATGAGGCCTAAAGGACTTTGTGGACAAACTTCTATGGCTAGGCCCTTATCTGGCCCATTCCAATTCCAAGCCCGAAAGATGTTTCTAGTATCAGTCATGGGCGATTTTTCAGTCAAGGCCTTTCAAATCACCTTGTTGTTTCATTTCTTTAGGTCAAATGCATCTTGTGGCTATTAGTGTGCTGGCCTAGTTTTCTTCCAAGCCATTAAATGAGAGTAGTTAGGGATCCCTTTCCAGATCCTTTAACTCCTTCAGGCTGAGCCTATTTAAAGCATGGGAAATTTTCTTCTTTTCTCAGAGAGTGTTCAAATGGTGGCTTCAAATAAACCCCCTGATATCCTAATGTTCTACCTTTTGAGTAGGGCGTGTATGGTTTGCTACATAAGGGGCTTCAATGTCCAAACTTTTCCTGTAATGTGGAGGGATCTCATACAGATCCCAGATTTTATCCTTATGTTTGTGAGGCTTCTCCTTTTCTGCCACTTCAGTGGGGTTTCTCAGATCTTCCCACCTCTAGGAATCAAGGCTGGAGGAAGAAAACTAAGGGCTTAGGCAGGTTGGCAAACTTTCAATCGGCATAAGCTCTTTCCTTGGTGGCTTGCCTTCTGATTAGGAGCTTTCCTCATTGAGGCTTTTTGTTGAATAAAATCTTCTCTTTCCCTTTTGATGTTTAGTTGTTTTGCCTTATAACTCTTAGACAACAAATGATAATTCTACATAAAAATAATCAAATAACTAATCAATAATACCTTTGATCAATCGATAAATTTGATTTGAATGTAAATAAGTAATATGCAAATGGGTCAGAAGGTACTAAGGTGCACGGTCACACGAGAGCTACAAGATTTAGTTCAATGATAGTTGTGAAATTTAGTTCGTATGTATACAGTGACTAAGAAAGTTGCTCATATTCAAAGAAAGGTTGCTGCATGCATGGTGGCTAAGAAAGTTGCTTGTATGTGCGAGCTTTTAATCAGCACGCGCACACACGGTGGCTAAGAAAGTTACTCGTACTTGCAGTTAGGTCATTACGTGTGCATGATGGCTAAGAAAGTTGCTCGTATGTGTGAGCTTTTAATTGGCACACATGCACACAATGGCTAAGAAAGTTGCTCATACGCATCATGACTAAGAAAGTTGCTCTTACGTACAGTTAGGTCACTATGCATGCACGGAGCCTAAGAAAGTTGCTCATATGCGTGAGCTTTTAATTGGCACGCATACACACAGTGACTAAGAAAGTTGCTCGTCCGCATGGTGAAGTTGCTGTGTGCATGCGATGGCTAAGAAAGTTGATCGCATGCATGAGTTTTTAGATTGCATGAAAGTTATGAAATTTAGTCACATGAGAGCTACAAGATTTGATCACATGAAAGTTGTGAGATTCAATCACTAATGATAGAGCTCATTCATAATTTGAGGCTTAGCTTGCAAAGTATGCATTTTTCAGAATTTGAAGATTGAGTCAGGCACTTTCCAAAATTTTTTCAGAAAGACTTATATAAATCAGTCTACAAAAGATTTGGGATACTTCTTCCCATTGGATTACAAGCTCAATATATGGCTCTTACTATAGCTAACTACTCTTGCTTAAGATCCCGTTGAGGTCGAGGAGGCTGCTGCACCGTAGGTCATAGCACGTATTCTCATAAATGCCCTCTTTTAATCAGATCCTTGATGGCATCTCTAAGGGCCTAGCAATCTAAAAGTGTTGTGTCCCACTTCATTGTGATATGCACAGAATTTGTTTGTGCTTCTACTCACATGAGATACTCACAAGGGAGTAGGAGTCCCAAAGTCTTCTTTGTTCCTTTCCACTACGTAAATTCTATCAGGAATGTTTGATAAGACACTGTAGTACTCGTGATGAGCTAACTACTGAGGTCATTCAGCCTTGGTCTTCTTTGCGAGTTAGGAATTAGGGACGTTTTTCATGTCCTCCCCGTAACTCTTCCTCTTACTTTGACCCGGGTTATCTAATTCAAATTTCTTCATACCAAACATCTCTTCCCACCTGATCTGTTTAGTAGTATGATCATAGAATTCTCCTAAGCCTGCAATTGGAGATTCATATATGCTTTTTATATCTTTGCGAAGCCTAACAGATATCACCGTCAAAATGCTTTCCTTAGATGAGCTTTCCACATTATCGATCTCACATCTAAAACGAGCAATGTAGTCTTTTAGAGACTCAAGGTTATGCTGAAAAATGTGGTGAGGTGGCAAGGAGGTGCAAGTTTCCTTTTCAGCACCCTATAGTGGTTGAGAAATTTCTACTGACATTCTTCCCAGCTATTGATACTACAGGCAGAGAGGTTCCTGAACCAGGCTCGGGGGGCATCTCCTAGGGTGATGGGAAAGATACAGCACTTGATCAGATGGTTACTTGTCTAGAGATCCATTTGATTATTGAACATATCCAAGTGATTATCTGAATCGCTGTTTCCATTATAAAGTTGGAAGGTGGGAATTTTGAGCTTCTGAGGGAGAGGCTCCATTTTGATCTTCTTGGAGAAGGGAGTTTGATCCTTGGCATGCCCCTGGTCATCTCGAGCTCAAAGGTGTGCCTCTAATTGTTTTACCTTTTGGAATAATTCTTCCACCATTAATGGTAATCCTTCAGACATCTGACTGGAGTCCTAGTGGCTTCTTGTATCCTCCTCATCGTGGGGGGAGCAGTTCAAGACATGCTCACAACTGGCTCGATTCGAAGTTCCAGCTCCCCGCTGCTAGGGGATGATTTCAAGTGTGATGACTTTCGTTTATCTTTGCACACTTTGGACCTGTGCCTGAGCTAGCATTTGAAATGCTTCAGCCATCTATTTCATTGAGCCTTCGAATGCTTCTCGGCACCAACACCATGCCCAGCTTCGTCGGCTTGGTTGACGGTGATGCCAAGTTGACAGTGAACCAAGGAGGCCAGACCGTTGGCAGTTCTAGTAATGGAAGAGGTTGTAGTGTGACCTTCTAGTCGACTGGTGACAACATTCGACTTCTTAATGGACTTCCCTCTTACCATTTCAACCCGAACAGAATCAATCAAAAAAAGAGGACCAAAGAACAGAAGGATTCCACTAGGCGTGCCAAAATATTGACGGTGGAATTTGGTTCAATCTAAATCCGGCCAATGGAAGGGGTTCTTTTAATATCCGAGCCATTCTTCGACCACTGAGGCGAGAAAGGGGTTGAATGGTAGGAGGGAAAGGGAAAGAAGAAGAGGAATACATAGGGTTTAGCATGGTTCAGCCAAATCTGGATGGCACTGAACCCTACGTCCATGGAGATATTTTTATTGTCATGAAAGAGTGTTTTACAAATCTTTTGCCATAATTTATGGCAGAGTTTTTGCTAGTCTTTCATGCCTCCCTTCTCCCTTTTCAATGACTCTAGCCCCCCTTTTATAAGAACATGGAGGGGTACAAATAGGACTAAATTAACTATACATCTATTATATCAGATATTAAATGTACAAGACTACCTAGGGTACTAGGGACTGGCTTCTACAGGCTACCTTCTGCAAATTGGACCTGTTGGCCGTATTTATAGGATGGCGGTGCAAGTTGTTTGTTGGCTTTATGCTTGACTTCAACGAGCTTCTAGCTAAACAAGGTTGTGTTGTTGCAATCTTGAGTCTGCACATCAAAGGCATCACTGGTTTCTGACTCCGAGCTTGTTTAGTTAACCAGCTTGGGCCTCCCACAAGCTGAAGGCTTTTTATATAGCGACCCAGTGAGCTCATTGCTAGGTCAGATTTAGCTTTCCCTAGGCTCTTTGCCAGCCTTCTATACAGTTCCAATTTCTACTAATATTAGGTTGGTCATGCCTTTTGGCTTGACAAATGCTCCTAGTACATTTATGAGGTTGATGAATCATGTTTTGCATGCTTTCATTGGAAAATTTGTGGTTGTCTCTTTTGATGATATCCTTATGCATAGCAAAAATGAACATGAATTTGTTGAGCATTTGAGATTTGTGTTACAATGTCTAAAAGATGAACAATGTTTGCCTCATGTGGAATTCACATATAATAGAAGTGTACATTCAGCTACTCAATTTTATCCTTTTCAAATTGTTTATGGTTTTAATCCACTAACCTATGGATTTATTGCCATTACCAGTTAAGGAACATGCTAGTCTTGATGGAAAGAGGAAAGCTAAATATATGTAACAACTTCATGAACAAGTGATGAAAAACATTGAGAAAAGAATGACATAATATGCACAACAAGACAACAAAAGGGAGAAAGAAGGTTGCTTTTGAGCTGGGTGATTAAGTATGGTTGCATATAAGGAAAGAAAGATTTGTAGCTCAAATGAAGGCCAAGCTCCATCCAAGAGGCAATGGTCCATTCTAAGTGGTGGAAAAGATCAATGACAATGCCTATAAATTTGATCTTTTTAGTGATTACAATATTAGTGCTACCTTTAATGTTTTTGACCTTTCTACTTTTGATATAGGTATTGAAGATGGAGAAAGGAGAGGGAGGGAGTGATGAGAATGTGAGGGACCATGCTAGAGATTACTAAGAGGCTTTGCATCTTCCAACAAGACCCGTGACAAAAGCTTAGTCTACTAGGAAGAAGGAAGCTACTCAAGGGCTATGCCACTCATTATGGAGCACACATAAGGAGCAAGGCTTTGGAAATTCAAGAGTAAATTGAATTAAAGCCATATCATCTAGTGGAGCCACATGAGTATTCTTTTGCCACATGGGATAGCCATATAACATTGCATAGGCTAATTTGGGGCTATGTTTGTGCTGATTAGAGCACCTTTTATATGGCTATTTGGGGGTCCATTTTTGGACACTACATGTAAGGGCTAGTTGGCCTAATTTTATTGCGTGTTTAGACCTTTTGTAATATCTTAGATTTGTGTTTTTGTGGCTATTTGTTTGGGACATTAATTCAACCCATTGCTAAGTAAGTAAAAGCTATTATGGAATGCTTGTTTCCCTTAGAATTGGGATTTGATCCTTTATGAAATTGAAGTTTTTCTTCTTGAGAGAGTGCTCTCCCAGGGTTTTTGCTAGAACTTGAGACTTATCAAAGAACTTGTTCTTTATGGTATCAAATACATCACTTATCACTCTCCTTCTTCATATTCCGGAGTGTGCCATGACTATCTTTTTTTTTTCTTTTCAATTTGGTGCTAAATTTTGCTTAATTAAACAAAGGTCCATAGGTATCTCCATGGGAGATCACATCAAATTCATTCTTTCATTCTATTTTTTTTCTCTACTTTGGTGAAGTGGGAGCAACTCTCCTAGTCCCTTTTAGGTCTTTTTTTTCTTTTATTTTCATTTTATAATCTCTTGTAATAAGAAGCTACACTTTTTTTTAATTCAAGGGAAATTTTACTTCAATTCAATTATGATTGTAATGATTATGCACTGGAGTATGATTGTTGACCTAAAGGAAATGTAGGATGGATTTAATGATTATACGTTAGGGGTATATTGTTATCTAATCTTAGCCTCTTCCTCTTCTTAATGCTATTGTTAATTTGATTGGAGTGTTAGGCTTAAGTTAGATTATCAATAAGATTTGATTCAACTAAATGCCAAAAGTATCCAAAATTCTTAGGTAAGAAAATATAATTTCTCATGATAAGTATATTCTAAATTTCCACGATATTAGTTTGAAATGATGAAAGGATGGTCGAAAACCATCACCATAATATGATCAAAGGATGTTTTAAAAAGCATCATTGAGACAAATGATAAGATAAGAAAATATGTTGATAGTAGTAAAATAGAAGTTTTATGTGATATATGTGTTGTTTACTTAGGGAATTAGAATAGACAATTCGAGGACAAACTACCTCAATGGGAGAATTTGTAACACCTCCTAAGGTTAGATAGAATTAGAATGGGTCAAATCAGTATAGAATCGAGTTGGAGTAAATATTAAACTCAAAACGTGGACTAGGTTGGAATCATTAAATGAGTTGGACCCGGGTTTATAGTTAAGAAGTGCCTTAGGAGCTAAGCCAACTGATCGACCAATCTTTAAAAATGGTTGACCAGTCAGTATGGCCTCACATAAGCAATTGGCCATTCATTGGCAAGTCAATTGTACATGCACGGGTAAGTCAAATGATTACCTTAACAAACCTATATAAGAAATAGCCCCTATGACATTTTGCATAACCCTTATTTGCAATTAAGTACTTCCTAATGAGTGTCTCTTGGCTGAAAAGGATTCTAGTTTGTGCTATTCAAGGGTGTGAACCTAAGATAAGGTTTTGGGCCTAAAAAAGGTTAAATTCTTTCCTTAAGTTCTTATTTTTCCTTAAGGTTTGATTTTCTTTTGATTGTTGCAATTTCTCCAGTGATCAAAAGCCAAAATCAAAACTAAGGAAAAGGGTTCTAGGGTTAGGCTTAGGAGAATTCATCCTACTTAAGTGAGTGTTGATGATTACTCCAAACTCTGTGAGTTGTGGACAATGGCTTGAAGTCACCTAAAAAAAAGACTTGTGCAATGGAGATTGCCAAAACCACTTCAATGCCTAAGTCAGAGAGAACTCTAGCAAGAGAGTGAAGTATTCAATAATCATAAATTGAACTCCTACCTTTCTATTTGTATAAGACTAAAAGGGCAAAAGGGTCTTTTATATGCCTTAAGTTAAACTAGGCTTTGGTTATTCCATAGGGCCATAAGCACTATATTCATCACTAGCTCCCTAAAGTGATCGAAGGAGGCTTGTCTAAGTATTTTAAATGAGCCCATGATTATTTATTTGACAAACTCAAATAGCCAATCTATCGCTCAAATTTTATATAATTTCTAGGTGGGAACCTAATGTATACATAAATAGATTTAAAATGCTAATAAAATTATAACTCTTAAGATTTAGGCCCTAATTATTGCCACCTTAAGTTTGTTGTCTATCTACTAAATATCCAGAAGAATTAATATCATGATCCTTTTGAACTTTTTACCCATTAGATGGTTTCAACCAGTTCTTTTATTTTGAAATTTGTCAATTTGAAAACATTTTCAATACTTTAGTAGTTTTTTATAGTTTTCTGGGAAGCTTTACTCTGCTCTTTGTGGGATCTTGAAGCAAAAACCTTTTTAATGAAAAATCATCTTTTTTAGGTACTCATATAGTTTCTTAGAGACTACATCTTCTCCCTGCATTTAGTGTTCTATATTTTCATCTTACTTTTAGAGTTTTCCATTTTTAACATTGTCCACTACCTATTTGTATTAATGTTTCTTTCAATTTTCATAGAAATTTCAATTTAGTATTGACGGCTTCTCTTTGTTAGTTTTATCAACTTCATCAATTTCCTTAATTGCATTTTGTCTAGTGGTCTTCCTTCCTGGGGGTGCTTAAGTATGGGCAGTTCAAGTTCCACTTCTTGTGATTGTCCCCCATTAATTAGTCATTGTCATACTCAAAATACTAAGATGCCCTTATTAGGATCCAGTAGCTTAAGACCAATGATGAGTAATGCTTTAACCTAAAAGGCCTAAGTAATCCAAAACCAATAATGGATAATTATACACTAATGTGGGTTGAGAAAGATGCAATGAATTGGGTTGATGCAGAGGCAATGGAAGTAGAAGTCTCTCCCTTATGGTCTGAATCTACAACACCTAAGAGTCTTTTTAATGAAGGAATATTGTTAAAGATATTCCCTTAATGACTTTTGAAGGTAATCATAGAAAGGATACCATCAATAACTTTAATCAAGATCTTTATTTCATTTTTATGGTTGTCTGTTCAAATGATAGGGTTACGGCCACCATTTTCCTTTTTCTAATAATCCATTCTCAAGGATATAAATGTACGCCCATCATGGCTAACATGTAATTCTCGGGCCTTGATAGAAGCCTTTGATGTTGTTTGCTAAGAGATTAAAGATATTGTTTTCATTTGAACCAACAAACTCTTCTTCTACTTTTTCACTTATTCTCTTAAGAAAACAAGGACTTGGATACATTTTACATGGAAGCCAAAAAGAGAATTACTTAAGAATCTGTTTATCATTATTGATTATTAGAAGAACTCATTTTTTAGGTATAAACAAGAAAAGGGTTTCCTATTGGAAAGACGACCATGATAGGTTCCTTTTCTAGTGATATGGCCTCCTCCAACAACTCCTTCTAATAAAGTTTTGACAAAATATTTTAACTTGACATATCAAGCTAAAATCCAAAAGCTTGAGCAAATGACCCTCTAGATCTAAAGACCACTTTATGTTTATGCTGAATTCCTATTATTCTCTATTTTATTCATGTGTTGTTCTCTTCTGATCATTATCAAAGGTTTATATGCTCTTTTAGACCTTCATCTTTAGAATATGTCAAGCTATAACCGATTGAAATATAGTTATTCAAAGAAGAATAACAAATTCTATAATTGGCCACCATCCTCAAGTCACATTGTTGTTGATTCTCAATAGCATCCTCAAGAAGATCAATCTAAAAAATCAACAAAGCCATTGCCTTCCAACTGGAGTAAAATTGATTGCTCTCAACATGATGCATATGTAGATCTAATGAAAAAAGAAATCTACACAGTCATCTTCACTTTCATAACCTATCAATGAAGGTTATTTCAAGGATCTAAGATTTGTGTCCAATCTTGCGGAGGCAAGGAAGTTCTATGAAAGTTACAAAATGCCTTTTACAAATCTTCATGAGATCTTAACTCTTTACACTTGTATCAGCTCCAAAGGGACAACTCCTTTGGACTCATTATTTTATAAGGGAGTTAACTATACTTATATGGCTAAAAAATCAGATCCTATTAGAGAAATATAAGATGATGGATCATAAAATCAATAGTACTAACCCAATCAAGTTTGCCAACCTTTTAAGTAGCAATCATCTTTACTAAGCAACATGTATGATTTTTTAAGAGAAAATATAACAATTACGTAGTCTCTACAAAGAAATGCATGATAAAAATTCTAAATAACAACTAAAGATTGCTCTAGACAAAGCTATTTAAAAAAAAAAACTCACCATTCGAAGGAATACAATCAAGACCATTCAAGCTCATTTAGAGAATGTGTACGCTTAGTTGAAATGTGCTAAACATGAAGCTAGTACATGGAAACAAATTGTAGAAGACATTTGAAAAGAAGCTTCTAATTCCAAGCTAAACTTGAGTTTAAAATCCAAGTATGGAAAAAAAGATAGGGAAGTAAATACCTAAAAGGAATAACCCATCCTCGATTAAACCATCAAAGTTAGGCCTCAAATTAGTTCATAGAATGATTTTTAGCTTTCTCCTTTCTTTCTTCTTGTAAAGATTTTATGAGGTTTCATAAATATATACCATTTTTGTAATTAACTATTTCCTTTGATTTGGTCACAAGTAACATTTGGCACTATTATCTTTGTACTTTGGGGAAACATTTTGTGGCTTTTTATGCCAAAATGTGAACGACTTATATGTGATGCTATCTTGTGTCAAGATATGAACAAATTGTTATCATGTATCAATTTATGAATAAAGTATACTTGAAGGTATCTTTTGCCAAGATGTAAGCCAATTATACTTGATAGTAGATGACAACTTGTGCTAAGTGATAGCAAATGGTAACTTGTGCCAAGACATGAGTAAATTATGCTCAATGGCAGCTTGTTCTGAGATGGAATTTTTATGTGATCTTCCTAGAAAAAGAATAGGAGTCCATTTTATTCATCCACATAATGGAACATAAAACATGATTATGAGATTAACCATGCCTGTAGAAGAGTTTCATACTTAGGCTTCTCATGCCATAAAATCTTAATCATAATGCAAAATTGATCAACTATTGGAAAGCTTCCTTGAATCATTCAATTAATCAAACATGATAATCATATAGATGAGTAGCATTCAAGGATCTAGGTAATTGTCTAACCTTGATTGTTTCCAGATAGTAAGCACCATTCCCCAAATTCATTACAATTTTGAAGGGACCTTCCCACTTCGTAGCCAGCTTCCCATCACCTAGCTCTTTCCATAGGCCATTAGCTTTCTTGAGAACCAGAGATCCTTCTTGAAATTCTCAAATTCAAACTTTTAAATTATGATGTCTAGTCACCCTTGCCTTATAAATGACTAATCAAATATAGACCATTTCTTTATCAACTTCTAAAAGGTTGAACCCTTCTCCAAGTAAATGATCATTTTTATTATTGTTGAATATTTCTCATCATTCAAAAGGTTCCTCAATTTTTATTGGTACTAAAGCCTCCTGGCAATAAGTCAAATGAAAAAGGACTTTCCTTCATTACAATTGGCTTAGTTGTCTTATATGACCATAAAACACTTGATGTTTCATCAACCCAAAGCCTATTTGATCCTTCTAATCTTTACTTTGGCCTATCCAAAATAATTATGTTTATTAATTCAACCTATCCATTTGATTGCAAATGTTCCTCTAAAGTGAACATTGAACTATCTAATGATCCTAGTAGAAGTTTTGAAAAGCTTCAGAAGTGAATTGTGCATCATTATCAAGGATCAATAATTTTGGTACACAAAAACTATAGATAATATTCTACTATACTAACTTTTGAATATTATGAGTAGCAATGGTGGTTAGTAGTTTGGCTTTTATCCACTTGGTGAAGTAATCAATAACTATAATAAGGTATGTAAGCTATCATGGTGTAGTTGGAACTGGTCCTCAAAAATCAATTCCCCATTGTACAAATGTTGGGAAAAATGGATCTAAGCCTATCATATATGTCGATTATTAGCATCAAGTATGTATAATGGAAATTTAAATTTTTTTCCAAACCTAGATCATGTTATTTGGATATTAATTCATAAGCAAGGTATATTTAAAATAGAGATTTAAATTATACCTTCATGAGAGTTCTTCTTAAAATCCTCGATCTCCAAAGTTGAGTTTAATCTCCAAGGATTTCCACAAACAAGCTTTGTGATCAATTCCTTTGGATTGTATTTGGACAACTCCTTAGAATTTGATCTCAAACACCAAAAGTGATCCACATGAACCAAATTGATTCAAAGCTTTTATAAAGTTCACATAACTTGTAGAATGGGAAATTCAACCACTTAACTTTAGAGGTACTAGCTCTCTAAGAAATCAATATTCACAAGGCAAGGTCGAGTGTTTGAATGTAAAGAAGTGATAAGTGAGATATAAATGTTTATTAGAGTTACTAAATTTATGATTAATTAACACTTTTAATCATGTTTGAACACTTAATTAATAGATGATATTGCTTCCTGGCAACCAGTATGCTCCTTATCGTTCTCTTGTATAACAAGAAAATCATATTTTTCAAGTTCATGATGTTCCCTACTAGATCTCTGTGTACATGTGTACTTTAAGCTTGATTACTTATCTCAACATGTTGAGATACTTGATTAGACTCATCCTTAACCATATGATCTATGTTATTTTGTGGCTTTTGTACTTCTTCAAGTTTTACTTTACTCTCACTACCCTTTTTAAGGATAAACTCATTTTCCAAAAAAGTAGGGTTTATTGGGACAAACACCTTTTGCTCAGTAGGATGGTAAAAGTAGTAACCCATTGTTTCTTTAAGGTATCCCAAAAATAAACATCTATCACTCTTAAATCCCAGCTTGTCTATGATGATCTGCTTCACATGAGAAAAACATCCCCAAATCTTCACATGTGAAAAACTTTGTTTCCTCCTAAACCATAGCTCATATGGTGTCTCATCAACAGAATTTGAAGGGACATGATTAAGGATATAAAACATATTCCAAAATATAGCCCCAAAGGGAGATAGTTAAACCTGCAAAGCTTAACATGGAATGTATCATGTCAAGCAAGGTACAATTTCTCTTTTTTTGAAACACCATTCATTCATGGCATTGTAGGTAGAGTCCATTATGAAAGAATCATAAATAGTTTTAAGTGTCTTGATACTCTTTCCATTTGTTTCTCTATTAAATTTGAACTCTTTGAACTTTTCAAAGACCTTAGACTTGTATTTCATCAAATATATATACCTATACCAAGAATAATCATCAGTAAAGGTGATGAAGTAGGAAAATCCTCCTTTGGCTAGAGTAGTCATTGGACCACATACATCACAATGCATCAACTCTAGCACTTCTTTAACATACTGATAAAGGGTTTCTTAGTCATTTTCCTAATGAAACATGATTCACAAGTTTTGTATGATTCGTAGTTGAATGAATCCAAAAATCTACTTTTATGTAACTTTATGATTCTAGTTTCATTAATATGACCAAGTCTATATTGCCAAATATAGGATGGCTTATGGATTCATGAAACTTTGGTTTTTTATTTGTGATTGTTAAGATTTCTTGTCTTAGTTCTAGAATGTGCATTTCATCAATTAATTTGTCACTCCATAAAATATGTCACCATCTAAAAAAGAACAACTTTTATTCTTAAAGGTAAAAGCAAATCCCTCTTGGTCCAAGCAAGAAATGGAAATAATATTCTTAGAAATTGCAATAACATAATAACAATTATTAAGTTCTAGAATCAAGCCCATGGGAAATTCTAAAAGTTAGGTTCATACGCTAATAGTAGCAATTATTGCTCCATTCCTAAAGCATAGGTCCACTTCACCTTTCTTCAGCCTTCTACAATTTCTTAGTCTCTGCACATTATTATAAATATGTGAGCCACAACCAATATCTAATACTCAAGAATCAACAAAACAATAAGACAAGTTTATCTCAATGACAAGAATACCTTAACTAGAAGCTTTTCCAAGCTTCTTCTACTTCACAGTCTAGAGATAAGCTTTATAGTTTCATTTGCAATGGCTTTTTATACCATAATGGTAACATGTGCCTTTGGGAGTGCTTTCTTCCTTCTTCTATATGCCTAATTTAGGCTTTTTAACCCCATCCTTAACCTTAGAACTCTTCTTAGATTTTTTTCTTCTTACCTTTCTTAGGGTTAGAAAAAGTATTGACTATTAGTATAGGTTTTTCCTTCTTAAAAGGCATTTCCATAGTTTTAAAAATGTCAAGTAACTCTACTAGAGAGACCTTTATCTTATTCATGAAGAAATTCATGACAAACTACCAAATGATTTAGGAAAGGAATGCAATATGATGCTCACTACATGATCATTGTTGACCATATGGTTAACTTGTGCCTA
Organism: Saraca asoca; assembly: GCA_026873985.1. NCBI lineage: Eukaryota > Viridiplantae > Streptophyta > Magnoliopsida > Fabales > Fabaceae > Saraca > Saraca asoca. Next base: position 545 of record JANHAO010002997.1, on the reverse strand, counting down.
TCTCTCTATTAGCCTGACCATCTTTACCACATGAGTTATAATAGATGATCCCTCAACCATCTTATAGTTGAACAATTCCTAAGATACCTTGTATATCTCAATATAAGCACACCCTTTATATAACTTTGACATATGCAGAATCATCTCAAAGGATGTCATATTCTCATGTTGCTTCTAAAGCTCAGGAGACATTAAAGCCAGCATCAACATCTTCCTTTTGTTTTATGTAAGAAATCTAGTAACTTTACCTTTAATTAATTTAATTTACCAGAAAAATAGACAAAAAGTAAGAAAATATGTCAAGTTATTTTTTCTTTTTATTTTGGACCACTATAATTTTTTTTATGTTCAGTTCTGGCTGAAACTTTTACAAAATTCTCACCAAAATTCTCAAGGTTGCATTCTAGTCCCTAAGCCCCTCTTATCCTACACCAAATTTGCCAAAATGGAAAAAATTAGTTAGTGATGCCCAAAAATTCTTAAAATCTCCAGAACAGTACCTCTATATCTCTTCTTTTCATGAGAAAAATCCCAGCCCAAAACTT
>JANHAO010002996.1:0-27381 GCA_026873985.1 Saraca asoca | reverse complement strand
ATTCAATTGATGAAAACCATAACAAGAAGCCTTGAAATGATTAATGAATCTATCCTAAGCAATCAAGATTCAGCCAAGAAGCAAATACATCAAAAGCTCAATGTATTGACTAGTTTTCCTATCCTCTTCCTACTGTCGATCATTAAGCAACAATCATATAATATCTAAATCAAATGAAGCCATTAAACTCAGATATTCAAGGAAAAAATAGAAAGGAAATAGGAAATAAATGGCTAACAATTAAATGTAAAAATGAAGGAACAAAACCTCTTCATTAATCTTCAAGTTTTGCAGCCCCTTGGACTGGTTACACTTTAGCCTTCCATTTAGGCCAAAAAATAAAGAAAAAATGGAAGAAAGGAGGGAGAGCAAAAGTTGCTCGCTGCCTTATGAAAATGCTACCCTAAAACCTCTAAAAACTGAATGAAAAAATGCAACAAAAGACTCCCCCCACAAATGGTTCTACCCAAGTTCAAAAGGAAAGCTATTCTGCTGACTTGGAAAGTAGGCTGACAGCTTTTCTGGTGGCTGCTTCTGCCTTTGCATGCTAAGCCTTCTTGTAGACAGCTTTCCTAATTTTTCTTCTTATTTTGAGGTCTTCAGCTGGTTAGATGCGGGCTAGACAAGGTGATGGACTCTTGGGCTCAAGTTCATGCCAATTGGGTCCTTAAAACACTAATTCTACAGGGCCCATTTTCGTAGCTTCTATGCCTCTAGGTTGCAGCACATTTTTTATGCCCAATTTGATCAATTCAGCATGGGAAGTCTTCATATGAATTGTGTCTTTATGTGTTAGCTTCCATTTGGACCTTGTTTCACCTTATATGGACCTCTCTATCTCAATTTATGGTCTAATAAGTGAGCAGAGGTTAGCTGCCCAAGAGATAGTATTTTGGCAGTAATTTCATCTCCAAATTCAGATAACCAAATGATAGACTCAGCCTTGGAGGTCTTCATGAGAGTTGTAGAGATATCTTTTAGCTTTCCTACAAGATCAGAATCACATAAATTGGATAAGTATAGCTCAATATATGCTCAATTTACAGAAACTGCTCAATTATGGTCGAAAGTGCAAAAATTTGTAAATTGATGCCAATTGAAACAAAATCACAAATATACTCTAACACAGCTGGAAACATGTCATTTTAAACCTTAAAATGCTAAGTATGAGGACAAATAGATGTGTCAAATATTGTGTTATCACCACTCTCAATAGGTCACAGGAATTATAAATATGCGATTGTAGTTGTTGACTATTTTACCAAATGGGCAGAGGCTAAGGAACTCGTGGAAATATCTTCTTTAAAAATTGAAAATTTTGTATGGGCTAATATTATTTGTAGGTTTGAAGTTCCACAGCAGATCATAACTGATAACGGGGCCCAGTCTAATAGTGAGCAGTTCATCAAGTTCTACAATGACCTCAAAATTGTGAAAAGCTTCTCAGTTGTTAACCATTCTCAAGCTAATGGGTAGGTTGAAGCTATTAACAAGATCATCAAATAGATCTTAAAAACAAGGTTGAAGGCCAAGAAGGGAGCATGGGTAGATGAGCAGTACAAAGTACTTTGGACTTATAGAATCATAGCTTGTAGCACCACAGGAGAAACTCCCTTCTCGATGGTATACGGAACTAAAGTCATGATCCCTGAAGAACTTGAAGTGACTTCATAGTGAAAAGCAACATTCAACGTAAAAGTTAATGATCAGTTACTCACTACAAGTCTTGATCTTGTAGAGGAAACTCAAGAAATAGCTTACCTTAAGATTGCAACCTACCAGCAACGAGTCGCAAGGTACTATAACAGAAAGGCCCGAATTTGGAGCTATAAAATTGGAGACCTCGTACTATGCCTTATCTTTCTTAGAGCTTGTAAGGCCAGTGAGGGGACACTGGGTCTGAATTAGGAAGGCCCTTACATTATCAAAAAAGACTTAGGGAATGGAGCTTATCATTTAGCAAATATGAATGGAGATGAATTCTCATGAGCTTGGAATGCAAAGCATCTCTGTCCATACTATCAATAAATTTTAGTTTGCCCTTTAATTCTTATAACATTACATCTCTGCTTGCTAATATCTGAATAAACTCTATATGAAATTTCAAAGAGTTATACAGGAAGGAAATTATTCTTGGACAAAAAACAAGCTATCTTGCTAGTTAAGGCTCATTCAAATCGACCAAAAAGTCATTATCTATGACCTACTGATTAACATGATTGTTGTGGCATGACCTATTTGTGCTAGCTGAGGCGTAGCTCTCATGTGACCTACCTGGGTACTCATACTATCAAAGGTGCAGCTTTCAGGTGACATATTTGAACACTTGTCATATCTAAGGCGTTACTTACCAAGAATACTTGACAAATATACATTATCTTGCTTAAGCAAATATACATTGTCCTGGCTAATTCAAAAAATATACATTGCCTTGCTTGGTAAATATACATTGTCATGGTTAGCAAATTAAAAGTACATTGATGCAACTTACTGGGCATTCAATTTGACAAATGCTTATTAAGCTATGATCTACTAGTAGAAGTGTTGCATGCAATCTATAGAGCATTCAATTATGGAAACCAAAGAACAAAGTAGAAATATTGTCATTTAAAAACCTCTATCAGGGAGATGAACGTACATATCGAAGTTAAAAAATGAAACTAAAAAATTACAACATCTTGGCCTGCTAAGAAGATTAGCCCACAAAAGTTGAGCTTTTATGAAATAGAGGATCAATATATAGGGCGAGGAGGTCATCTGTCATTTGTTCATCAGTGGCCTCCAAGAGCTATGAGCTGCTCTCTTTTTGAATAATGCTCTGGGCAAAAGAAACTCCACCTGCAGGCCGCGCATCCTCATTAGGAGAAGCTACCTTCTTATCCTCCTCAAAGCCTTTAATGGTTTCATGAACATTCCCTCGAAAGAAGGAGAAATCCATCTTTGGGTGCTTCTCCTATAAGGTAAACAAAAAGTTCACAGCAGTATCTTCTTCTACCTTTATGACCAATGTTGTAGTTTCTGCCTTAGCTTAAACAATCTCTTATTTTGCTAGAGTTGCTTCATTCTTGGCTGCCTTTTTCTCCTTCTCAGCAGCCTCAGCTCGCTGCACTGCCGCATCCACTCACCTTTTACTCTTGCTAGCTGAAAAGTAAAGCTAGACTTAACAGCCTCGCGGTTTACTACCTCATGAGATAGAGCATCCTTAGCTTCTTTCTTGGCAAACTCAATGTTTCTTGTTATGTCTTTTTGCTCCAACGTCTTAGCTCTTATGGTGGCTAGGTCACCCTCGAGCTTCTTCTTCTCCTCCTTCCAAACCAGAAGCTTGTCCCTAACTTAATTGCTCCTAGCGTGCTCTACAGAATCAAATAATTACATTAGCCTATGAAGAGAAAAAAAAATCAAAGTTAGAGGACCTAAATTACTAGTAGACTATAATGAACTATGTAGCCCATCAAGCCTTCCCTAGACATCTTCAACCCCAGCGCTTAGGTGCGGGTTCCTAGAGTTTGGTCCACACTTTCCTTGAGAAAGTAAAAATAGGCCCCTATTCTTGGGCAAAGGCCATTAGGTCGCCCTTCAACCGCGACCTTAGATGTAACTTGCTCAAAAGTAACTTCTTTCCTTTTGTTTATTTTTTACTTTTTAGCGGGGGTTCATACAAGGGTGGAACCTCGACCATGTGCAGTTGTAAAATGGGAACCAACACCTATGAGGTCACTACCACTACAATTGGAGGAGATTAACTTTTGACAGTATGGGCAGCAGTGACAGTCAAAGTTAATAAGGTCACAACAATAGTACGATCAACAGACCGAGTATGGGCTTGAGGAGCATGAAGGTTTAGCCTCGCCATTTCTTCAGACCCTTGGAAGTTTGCTAGACCAACCTCTTTAATCTGGTGAACTTCGATATTTTCAGTAAGCTCGATGTTCAGTGATGGAGTAAGCTTGTGTGAGTGTAAAAGTTCCTTGTCAAATTTGAGATCATTTTTAAAGTTGCTTATAGTAGCAAATTGAACTAGCACTTCAACTTCCTTAGCCCCTAATGTTGGCTTCTCCTTACTAACTCCCTCTACAAAATAAAAAAGAAATGTTAGATTGAGAAAGAAATAAACAATTTCATGCAAGCTCGCATACCTTTGGCTTGCTTACCAAGAGTAAGGACAAAACCAAAATTGCAAAGATGACACAAAGATGGGCAAGAAATGTAAAACTAGTGGGTTTTGTAGTTCCCCACATTAGATTTGCCCTTTGCATCGCTTTGAGGCAAAATTTTCTTGTACTCGATTTGTTGAGTTGAAAGATAATAAAACCTCTCTTGATAATTGGTGCTCTTAATGCTATAAAGATAGCAGAAAACCCTTGCTAATGGAGATGGGAGATTATTCTTAAGATAAACAAGGGCAAGGGAGGTGAGTTGAGAATAGGAATTTGGGGTGAGTTAACACGGGCAAAGTTTTAGTTTATTCAACAACTCTACGATATAATGGTGAACTAGGAACCTGAGCCCAGCATTAAGGTGGTGAGTGTTGATAGCAATAAAACCCGAAGGAGGAAAGGATACATGGCCATCAAGAGAGGGCGCCAAAATATGACAGCTCTTGGGAAGATGATACATCTTAACTATGTCCTTAAGCTCGTCAAGTCTAATAGTTAAGGGATAATGCTTAAACATTGCGCGAGTTGAGGATCTAGGACCACTAATGACTTGCTAAACCTCAGCGGTGTTAGGACAAACAACAAATTCCTCTGCAACCTTGCCACACCCAGAGGCCGCTTCATTTATAACATGTACCAGCTCTTCACTATGGGCTGGAGAATCAGGCTCATCAACCCTTCCTATCAGGTAACGATGACGTTTATGAGTTGCAACCATTTACAAAGAAGGAGGAGGAATAGTCAGGTCACTATAATCAGACCATACCAAAGAACTAAGATTAATAGGGAGATTTCCTATGTAGCAGGCCATACAACACCTCGCATCACCATGCTTGAAACCCAAACCTGGTGGGCTTAACTAACAAACCCATCAGGTTACTAAACCTTGGGAAAATAGAAGGCTAAAGTCAACAAACTACAGCCCTAAAAATAACAGGCAAAATCTTTAGTAGCCACACAATATACCAAAAACCCACAAAGCCTGGTATTCGTAAAGGGCAGAAAGCATAAAGTCTGAGAAAGCTTACCATATTGAGAAAACAGGAATAAGCTCTGAAAATGATCAGCGAAAATTGGTCTTTGGCAATACAGAATCTGGAATGTTTTATGGCAAATCTGATAAAATAGGAGAATAGAGAATAATGGCAACTGTGGGTATGCTTGAAAGCAGAAACATCGATTTTCAAAGTGATAAATGAGAGGGAAAAAAAAGAATTTCCTTTCATCTTATAACTCGATCAGCCTCACCATTGGATCTAGAGGCTAATCAGCTACCCCATATTCGACGATCCAGTAAGAAGCACGGCTGCCATGCTGACGGTTATAGGATACTGCATGCATTAAATGCGTAATGATGGTATGAATTGGCATACATAAAACAATGAAACAAAAATATGAAACGATGATGTAGCAAATCATCATTGTCATCTTTTACCAATGAACTACAATTCCCAGTCCACAAATCGCATTGAGAGCTGGGGGGGCTAGTATTGTGGGTGTTTTTGGAACCATGTGAAAGGATTGGTAAAAGTCCTATGGACAAGTCTAGTTAACAAAGGCCCGCTCTAACTAGGATTGAGCTCATTAAAACAAGGCATTAGCCTGCAACGAGCAAGCGTCAGGTCACTTGTCAAGGGTCAAAACGGCAACCTCAGGTTGTTGAAGGTTGAGGTCTAGCTCGCAGATCGAAACGCCCTCGCTGTGATTAAGCCTAAGAATGAATCAACTTGCGGGTACCAACTTGCAAGTATCAACTTATGGGTATTAACTTGTATGATTAAATACTTATTTTCATGGGAAATTGCAAAGCAAATTGTCATTCCAGAATCTTCCCTTTTTTGACATATTATACCCCCCAAACACTATAAATAGGGTTTAAGATCATTGTACAGAAGGTATAAAAAAACTTATACAACAGAGATCAAGCTATCAACAGCATACAAAAACTCTATAAACACAATCCCATAAATAAAATACTGTAGATGTAGGGATCGATTAATCGACTCTAGTTGAATTATGCTAAAAACTCTTGATGTTCTTCTAGTTCTTCCTCTTTCAATCTCCCTCTCTCTATCTCTCTTTATATTGTCATATTTCAGTTTGAAGTTTCAAGAACTTCTCTGGTTGACATAATTCCACCATCAACATAAGTATAATAACAACGGTAAATATATGGTTACACACAAAGTAAAGTTCATGGGTGTGGATGCCAAGGAGAAGTGTAGTTATGTTGTAAATCAACAGATGATGAAAACATTTACTCCCAGTGGGACCTCACCTCTTTGTTGTGGTTGACTCTATTTTTTGTTATATTATATTAAATTTCTCATTAAACTTATCATATTTAAAACTTAGTTCAAGGTATTTGATAAATGATTTTTTAATCAACTTTTAGCTGATTTAAAAAGTTTTAGCTGTTTGACTAAGTTAATCAGTTATTTTAAATGTTTAATAAATAGTTATTTGAGTTAATTTTATAATTTTCAAAAAATTAATTTCAAAAAAATTAAAGAACAAGTTTTTTCAATTAATTCAATTAGTTATTTGACATTTAAAATTCAAAAAGATACAATTATCCCTAATTAATTCATTTTTTGACACCCTTACTCTTGATACACCAAAAAAATCTTTGTAAGAAATATACATGAACTATATTTTACGATAAACCATTTTTTAATTAATTCATATGCACTAAATATATTATTTGATTCTTTCTCCTTTTTCTCCTATCATCAATTTATAAGAATAATAAGAATAATGACGATAATAATAATTAATAACAATAATAAAGTTATTTTTTATCTAAAATTGTCTATTTCTTAATGAAAAATTTGTAATAAATTATAACTATTTATTTTTTAAAAGAAAATCTAATAAATAATAGATTATAATTATTTATTTTTTAAAAAATCTAATAAATAGAATAATTTATAATTATTTATTTTTGAAAGAAAATTTAATAAATTATAATTATTTATTTATTTTAAAAAATTAATAAATATAATAAATTATAATTATTTATTTCATATAAAAACTAACAAATAATAAATTATAATAACATTTTTTAGAAGAAAATTTTGATAGATAATATTTTAAAATTTAAAATATTATTAAAGTAAAAGAATACTTTAATAAATTATAAAATATACTTATATCTTTATATATTATTTTATATATAAATAACTAATAGTAAGTAATTGATTTTACTAAATATATTTATACAAATATTTAATGTTATTAGCTCTTCCAATAAGATCTTAGTTAATTACTAAAGCAATCAACTAACCATTAATGTAATTAATTAATTAGCAAAGAGGACCTATTTTAGGTAGTCGAGCTATTCTTCCTTATAAAACTATTGTAATTTTTTTTATTAGCCTATGATTATGATGGATTATTCTCATTTAGTAAAATAATTTTTTTAGACGCTTGAATATTTTATTTTTAACTTCAATATTAGATTTAAACGTGAATATGTAATATCAATTTTTTCCATATTTTTAAAACCAAATTTTAAATATAACCTATAACGAACTTTTGATTTGTTAAATCATAAATTCTAAAAAAATCTTAATATTTTTGAAAATATGAATTCTATAAATATTACAACTTCAATTTGATTAAATTAAAAATATTAATAAGAATATTATAATATTGTGTTTGAATTAGATTGATTTGTATCTTCACATGAATCTTGTCAAATTTTTAAAATTGTCCTTTGTTAAAAAATTGCTATTTATTTGTCAAAGATAATTAATGTTGAAAATGTTAATTAGTTAATGGCGATCAATATCAAAGATCTAATGCTAAATGTGATCAATATGAAAATTGGATTAGTCAATAGTGATAAATAATAGTCAATAATAATAGATTAACGTGATAGTAATTTTGGTAAAACTTTAATAGATTGATGAACAAAATAATGTTTTTATGTGAATAAAAATATTTTCTTGTCATAAAAATACAAGATATCCACCTATGTCATAAGAATAATTTGGGATAATGTTGGACTGAAATTATTCTGGGGAATATACACATTCCTAACTACATTTTTTTAAGACAATCTAAAATAAATATGTCTTGAGTTATGATCAATTGCTTAGTCCAAAAGATTGTTGAGTAGATCCAAATGCAATTAAGTGATTTACAATGATTTATAATGAATAGCCACTTGAAGATAATAGTATAAAAACTATTTGAAACCATGAGTATTTAATTGAATTAAAAATTAGTAGAACAAGCCCAATATTAAAATATCAATTTATGCATCACTTATTTATAAAAATTAAGATACAGTATACACTTTTGATAAAGGTCTTCATACTGATATTGGCTTTCACATTCCCTCACAAATTATTGATTTGATTGTCAGAATATTCTCTATAACCCTAACCGTAGATACTTGTTTTCTTATTTATAGAAAACTCTGAATTTATCATTGAAGCCAGCTATGGCTTATTCAGCCAATCAGATCTCACCGATCTTGCTCTCACTCTGCTTCGATTCCTTATGTTTGCTAAAAATTTAAACTTAGCATCGCTAAAGTTGAAACTCGCGATCACAACATAAAAACTTGCAATCAAATTCCGAATCAAAATGAAGACGATTCAGCCTTGATTTACTGAAGTCAGTGGTAGGCGTGAGGCTGCAATGCGATAGTGAAAGTTTCCAATAAAATAGAGGATCAGACCTATGAACCATAATTGAAGGCTAATCAATGTCTATTATGGGGAAAATCTCCATCAAAGCCATGGAAATCAACATGGCTCACATCTCTCAAATTTATGAGAATTAAGAATTCATTTTTCTGCCTCAAAGGTGTAGTTTCCGGACCCAAATTTACAACAGTACATTATATGCAAAATTTAAGCCATTTTGTACATGCCATGAATAACTAAATTGCTGATTTATTTATAGTAAATGTCAAAGCATATTCTGGATTTTTTGCTAAGATCAAAATGCCTAAACGAAGTGTTTGATTGAGCATCGCACACAAGGTGTTTGATAAAATAACTAACTGAGCCATTTGTTGTGCTATGGGCCACCTCTGATTGGATGATTAGGCAAATAGGCTTTAGGCTTCTCTCCTACCATGAATATGCACTTGACTACATGTTTTCATTTAAAAAAACCAATATGGAAAGGTCAGATTCTAGTTTGGATCCCATGAATATGATTTTATGAGAATCTTACGGAGTGCTGAAATTGTTGAATGTCCATTATTCATTTATAGATATCCATTTCTTTGTGTGATATTGCAGACTAAGTATTCTGATATCATATTGGAGAATTATGAGAATCATATTGAATGTCAAGGATTTCCAGCTATTGTTGAATAGTCACTTAAACTGTTTAACATTAAAATATGTTAGATTAGACTCTCTAATTATTAATGACGCAGAAGGTAAGGAAATATCCTACTCAATAATATAATCAACGCGCAAATTGATTAGGATGTACTTGGAAACAGAAGAAGAATATTTCAAAATTGAAAAAGAAAATGAAAATATTTAATTTCACTTCTTTGTGCTTGGTGGAATATTAGATGGTTGGAATTTTAGTTTGTAAACATTGCTGCAGTATCACACATTGTTGTTGAAGATATAAACCATTTTGCGGTGATCAAACAACCAATAGCACACAGGTTAGTAGTTCCTTTTGAAGTTGCCATTGTCAGTAATTGTGGTTGATATCATATTGCATTGCTCATATAATTTCAAATATTGTCCATGCCCAAAGGGTTGCAGAGCCCATACAAGAATAAGCATTATCTGCGTATGCTGTTTGGGTGTGTAAATCACTAGTATAAGATTGATCACATTTAGGATTTTTTTATTAGAGAACATTTCACCTCTTCTTATTATATCAACGTTTCTAAACAATATCATGCAAAAATATGGAGGCCGTGCTTTAGGCTGTACCCCCCTCTTTTTGAATCCTGATCAATTTGTACAAATCTATGATGCACCGATACTTCATATAACAGTCGTGTCCGCGTATCGGAAATATTTTCGACATCGACACGAAACGTGTCGGGGCCGTGTCCGTAATTTCAAAAAGTTCAGACACTCGTTCCCTATTTCGACACTCGTGTCAAACTCGATTCCGGGACCGTGTCCGTAATTTTAAAAAGTTCGGACACATATTTTCTATTTCAACACTTGTGTCAAGTTCGATTTCCAGCTTATTATTTGTTATGCCATGTTATTTAATATTATGAGTACTTAGTACTTATTTTTATATGAAAAAATAATAATTACAATATATATATTTATAAATAAGCATAATATTTTTGAATATTTATAAATATACCCCTATATTTTTATTATTTACGTATATCCTCACCTATTGGTGTACTATATTTTTTAAAAATACCGTATCTCCGTATCTATATCCATATTTTTTCGTGTCCGTATGTCGGTATCCGTATAATATAGATACAAATCCAATGTCAGATCAGAACATTAGATTTTCCTTGAACCACTTATTTTTACAGAGCCAAGCTTGACTTAAGCCCAATGTAGGACCCAAACCACCATAATCTAATGTATAGTTTAGTTGCCATCCACTTAGTTGAGTTTTCCCAAAAAGTGTTTTTAAGGCTTTCATCCGCATGTGTCGGTTCATTACACATTTCTTTACTACTAATAAATAATAAGCATGAATTATTGACTGCATGGGGTGAAATGACGAGTTGAAACGAAAAGATTATGCTTCTTTATGTCATTGCTGAGTGAGTTTCCTTGAAACTGAATACAAACAAGGCCCAGTTACATTGAAGTAGCCAAGCATTTTAAATTTGAGTCGCCATGTTATGGCCTTGTGGCCTTACCTGTTAATTGTAATCACTTTCTAAAATGCTATAAATTGATTCATCCGAGAGATGGGCAAGTTTCCTTGAAGCAAATGCTATTAGCTGGGCCATTGAATGTCACTTTAACAATTTAACTTTTACTTCATTCGAGAAATGCCTCTTCAACATATATTACTTTTGAAGATTATCTTTTACTAAGGATAAGACAAGCGCATGCAATGCTACTATTTGAAATGCTATACCATTCTTATTACTACAATTTACTATAAAAATTGATACAATAATGCTATACTAACTCACTAGTATTTTTTTTTTGTTTTTATACGAGGAAACAAAAACATAAAAAGCTCAATGGTTATCCAGAAGATAGTGATTGACCCAAAAGTCTATGAGACGGTCAGATTATCTAGCCTACAGAAAAGGCTTGAGACCTCTCGAAATATGCATATATAAAAGCGCAGTATTCCACGTAAGACAAACAAAAATTAAAAGAGAGAAGAACTCACAATTATCAACAAAAAGCAAGTAATATGGAAGCTGATAAGGTGATTGTTAGTCATCTAAAAGTAAGAGATTCACCCATAGAAATATAATAGGTATCACCTCTCATTCCTAAATACACATTAATCCATATTTTTCTTAAGTGATTATTGACTTAAATATTAGAGTGTGCTTAGCAAATCTATTTCTATTGTGCATAGCTAGCTCTGCTTCCTATAGGATCTCTTGCCCTTTATTGGTCAACCGAAACAAAAGGAGCTCAAACAAGCCAAAGAGTTAGAAACCAAAAAAAAAGAAAAAAAGACTCAGAATGATGAACTACATTTTCGATCAATCAAATGAAGGAAAGAAAATAACAAAGCAATAGGATATTAAAAGATTGAGCTAAGAGCTTAAAATCAAGCTCAAAAAACTCCCATGGCATCAAGTCAAATCCGAGCAATCCCCTTGGTATCACATCAAGCTCGAGTAGCTCCCTTAACATTAGGTCAAATTCGAGCAATCCCTTTGGTATCATATCAAGCCTGAGCAGCTCTCTTGGCATTAGGTCAAATCTGAGCAGTCCCTCGATGTCATATCAAGTTCGAGTAGCTCCCTCGGCATTAAGTCAACTCCAAGTAGTCCCTTCGGTATCATATCAAGCCTGAGCAGCTCCCTTGGCATTAGGTCAAATCTGAGTGGTCCCTTTAGTAAGCAATCACTCTGCTCTAACTTACTTTGAATGTTTATTTATTTTCCTTTTTTCATTTTCTTTTGTTGCTTAGTTTCATTTTGCTCTAACTTGCTTTGAAAGTTTATAGTTTATTTTTCCTTTTTCTTTCTCTTTTGTTGCTTAGCTTGTGTATAGGGAATAATCAACTTCTTTTTCCTTTAAACAAAAGGATGATAAATGCAATTGATATATATGTGTTGTCTTATAGGCAACATTTGATTTGTAAGCAATCATTGTGGCTGTTAACAATAATGTTACATATGTATTGCTTAGTTTATGTAGAAGGGATTTTTAGCAACATTATTTCTTCTATCTAGTCTCAATGCTCTATCTGATGTTTCAGGTTTCATTTTTCGTTCCATTAATTCATATATTGGTAGTTTGTTAGAATGGTTGTTTCATAATGTATTTGAAATTTTTGTTGATTCAAATTTATGAGATTTGGTTGGATGGTTGTTTTCTGCAAAAATATAACTAGCAACAGGTTCCTGTAAAAATGTAATTTGTAGCAGGTTTTTGTATTTTATTAAAAAAATTAATAGAAACAATGCAATTTTTTTTAACACAATCGATGTTTTTAACACAATTTAAAAAATTGTAGTTAGCAGCAAATTTTTGTAAAAATGTAGTTTGTAGTGGATTTTTGTATTTTTTTTAAAATTAATAGAAACAACGTCGATTTTTTAACACAAACCAACATCTTTAATATAATCCAAAGAAAAATTTGAAGTAATTAAATGTGAAAAATGATTCAATTATTGAAATATTATTTAATAGATAAAATAATTCAAGTATTTAAATATTATTTAATTGACATTTTTTTCTTCAGAAAATAGTCAGGCTTGGGTGAATTATTTATAAAAAAATGTAATAATATATTATCCAAAAAATAAAATAACAAATAATTCAAAAAAGCTCTACTTGATTTGCCTAATAAATATATTTAAAATTAATACGTCGATTGTCATAAAAAATTGACGTATAAACAAAATGACAAAATAATTTAAAAAATTCAGCATAATAATATGAAAGGATGGTGATGTTCTTTTTTCTTCTTCTTTTTTTTTTTTGTAAAAATCTTGAAATTAATATGTTAGTTTTCATAAAAAAAAAACTGACTTCTTAAGTTTATACATCGATTGATTATAAAACTTGATGTAGATGTATGAGAATAGATATCAGTTCGTTCTTAATAATTGACATATAAAGTATGGGCCTCTTTACATACATGCTAGTTCTTGCAATATTTTTATTTACTTTCCTATGTCTAAAACATTTACAAAATCATTCTCAAACTCTTGTGGTATTTTTCTTCTCTATCTTCGATTTTCACATTTCAAGTTCATCGCTTATCAAAGTAGGGAACTTCATTCTTCTTATACTGCATTCGTTTCTTTTTTGCTAGAGTATATCAATTTTTTTTATACTTTTTTTGGCTTTGCACTTTCCTGATTGTTTATATTTGAAGGTTTAGGTTTTTTTTTCTCTTTTGTTTCTTAGTTTGTTTATTAGAAATGATTTCAATTAGGGTTTAGTTTTTGGCTGTGGTTCTTGCCTTAGATTGGTTGGTCATTCATGCCTTGTTTCTAACTTATTAACACAAGCATTATAATGAGGAATTTTTGCTTTATTGATGGTTTTAAATTGTATTGTTGCTTATAATTTAATTCTCTTTTGCTTAGCAAAGTAAAACTTCACTAGCATATAGAATATCTTTTTACTTTTCTTTTTGGTCAAGTAATAACCTTGAAAAAGATCAAGAAATTTGATGAACAATGCAAACTCATACTCTAGTTATCTTTTGTTTTACAAATACATTTTTCTTTATAAAAAAATGTTATTAAAATGTAAAAAACAAGAGTTTAAGAGTTACTTATATGGGTTTTGCTATTTATAAACACTTTTTTTTTAACTTATATCATAATTTTTCATTTAAATTTCTTTTACAAAAATGTTCTTTTTTTTTGTTTGTACTTTACATGTAAAAAATTTTATGGCATAGAGTTTAGCGCTTTTATACTCCTCCTTCATGAAATTCAATAGCTTTTCCAGCTTTTTTGGGTAGATATATATGAATATGCTTCCATTGGCTTGTAATAATCACAAATTTATATGTCATTACTGATTACTCATTCCCTTAGCAATTCAATTCAAAATTTCATATTTAACATGATTAGATGACCAATAAGAACTCTATCTTTCTCCTCTACAAAAAGATGCAAAGCATGAATACAAAAATTGATAAAATAGTTTTGTTAGGTTAAATTCTTTTTCTTTTTTCCTTTTTAACATGCATATGGATCGTTTTTAGCATATTGACAAGAGTATGAGGAGTGCTACCTTATGAAGGAAATGAACCTAATGCATAGTAGAGGAGAGAAGATGAAAGTTGACTTTAATGCTAAGGGTTAGGCAATTGAGGATGGTTCATCAACATATAAGGGTTATATTATAGTGTTGGCACACACTAATGTGCCAATTAATAATGAGCAATAGAAAGAAGTGCCAAAGGACATCAAGGAGAACATTTGGCAGGATATCTTGTTATATATTACTTATCTCCAATTTGTGTTTAAGATATGTATAACTATCTTATTAGAATAATTGTAAATAAGTAGTGTATGTTGTCTTGTAAACTACTTTTGATGTTAATGCAGGGAGGAAAAAAGAAGTCTTAGAGCTTGCCAGGGACTGTAGAAAGGACTTCAAGAACTAGTTGATAAGGGATTACATCACCATCAAGAGGAAGGGTGATGAAAACCCCCTTAAGAAATATAACTTCCTCTATTAACAAGTGTAGCATGATTTTGTGAAATAGTGCCAATTTGAGGCTTTTCGAGTAAATTTGGTCATTTAACCTTATGTTTTTTTAACATATATTATGAGTAATTTGACCATTTTATCAATTATTTTTTTTGTCAATAAGATACTAGTGCAACCAATAGGGAGAGACAAACAAAAAATAAATATAAACATAGGTTGTTTTATGACGGATATGTGAAACTTGAGCAAGTTTTAGTGAAAGAAAAGCTTGTAGAGAAACAATATTCTGATTAGCTTGATTCACAAGGAATTTCCATATGTTGGCATAAATTATGAATGAGAGCGAAGGTCAACACAAAAGGTAAATATGTGACAGAAGAGAGCTAGATAGATGCCATGAAAATTGTAAGTAATTTAAAGTATTAATTGCTTCAGTAATTATAATTGTAAGTAATAAATATTCTTAATTGTATGCTAAAGGATTCTCTCATGTAGTAATTGACCCAAGGAGAGTTTACTCCATTAAGAAGGATGGACATATTGACAACTATGTTGGGAATTCAAGAGCATGCTAGCCATGTTAGAGGGGTCGGGGAGGAGTGGATCTTAAGGCCTATTTTGGAAGACATCAAAGTGTCACCGAGGATCATCACTTTCTGTGAAGGATCTTACTATAGAGATTATTGTTTGAGTGACATAGAAAGTGAGAAAAAAGACTCGGGTTGAAATGGAAGAAATCTTTGATTGGAAGATGGTGACCTAAAAGATGGGTATACAGCTAGTCGCTAACAAAAGGCTTGTAGATGATATGGAATGGTAGAGTTGCACCTTCCTCCCTTGCCTTGCCATGTAAAAGCCAGGTTCCTAGGAAACCTCAACTTATTTGTAGAGTTATCAAAGGTAAATGACTATCACTAAAAGTTTAAGCTTCCTTTATTATGTTAGTAGTTTTTAATATTTTCTGTGAAAAATAGCTTTAGAAATTTCTTAGTTTGTCTTTTTTTTTTATCTATATAGGATGAAGACAAATGTCTTCTAGTTCTAGCATTTGAGGAATGTATAGTGGCATATGGAAAGGTTTTCCATAGTTGCACCTTCCATTTCTAACAACTACTAGGTGATCAAGTAAAGGTCATCATCGACACCCCACTATATTAGAGTGCAAAACTACTTGTGCCAATAGATGAACTAGGGATAGTGGGCCAAGTGATTGGGAATTACATCGCATGGCCGAATAATCATATTACTTTGGCTATAGAAGTATTATTTTCTATCTAATAAGTAATTTTTTTGAAAGACTCAATTTTACTATATTTCTAATATTTAAATTTTATATTTTTATATATATCAATTAGGCATCTTACCAAGAGAGGAGCAAGCAGAAGAGGGAGGAGGCCAATGAGGTTAAGAGTAAGTAGATGAAGGAATCAGTTACTCAACCAACTCAGCTAACCCAATGTTGGTAAAATGGATTTGAGCATTTGGCATATATTGATCATTAGCATCAAGTATGCACATCGAAAGTCTGAAATTTTTCCCTAAACTTGAATCATGTTGTTTGCATATGAATTCAAAAACAAGGTAAATTTAATATAGTGATTTGAATTATACCTTCACGAGAGTTGCTCTTGGAATCCTTGGTCTCCAACGTTGAATATGATCTCTAAGTAATTCCAAGAACAAGCCCTATGATTAACTTCTTTGGGTTGTGTTCAAACCAATCCTTTGGATTTAATCTCCAGCACTAATGGTGAACCACATAAACCAAGTTGATTCAAAGTTTCTATAAATTTCACTTAACTTTTAGAATAGGAAATTCAATCACTTAGCTTAAGAGGTGCTAGCTTTTTAAGGAATCTTTATTCACTAAGGCAGGGTTGAGCATTTGAATGCAAAGAGAAGATAAGTGAGATCACAAAGAGATAGTTGGCACACAACACATGTGTTAGGGCTGAAACTCCTTTTATTTCTAGTTTGGCCTTCTCCCTCCTTTTATAGAGGTGTTGGAAGTACAAGCAAGAGTGGGAAGGTTTAATGAGTGATGCACAAGCTAGAGTTACCCCTTAGCTTGTGCTGTCCACTTAAGGTGAAGCTGTGAAGCCCTTTAGGCCTAAGGAGTATAGACTTCTTTGCCTAAGGCTCCTTCTTTTGTGTCTAACTAGCCCAAACTCTTTCTTATGAGTCCATACTCATAAACTCTCCTTTTGTAATCATCCTTTAATTATTTTAATCAATTAACTTAGAACAATTTCCAACTAAAGAGCCATTACTCTATTTTAGATCTCCTCCAATGTTAATATAAATGTTCTTAAACATTTAAATATCAACTATAGAAATTTATTACTATTTAATAATTATAACCTCCATTAGAATTATTAAATTGTTGATTAATTAACACTCCTAATCCCATCAGAGCACTTAATTAATCATTTCAAATTTTCAAGATATTCATTGAATCCAACTCTTGAATTCATAATATTTTGCATTCTAACTATCCTTTTAACTCAAACATAATTTCTTCAAGTTGTTCAAATAAATTCATGAATCATGGTCAGCTTTTAGCAAAACATCATGACTATCCAAATGCTAGGAGTAGATTTACTTGGAAATCAAACCTTTCATGACAAGGTGTTAGTGTGTAATTCAATCATTTCATCTCTTGATATTCAAATTGGACTAAGGGTGTGGTTCAAGTGTCAACCTTATAAATGTTTAATCTAGGGTGTATGTTTGATCAGGGTGCTATCTCACAATCATTCATACATAAAACCTCTTGTATATATCATTAATTGATTATACATAAAACTTCTTTTATGTATCAATCAATAGATAGGCCTATGATCATAGCACAATTGTCAAAACATTTTCAAAATATCTTTCCTTTGTTACTAAGGAGGATGAATTCTCTTTTGATAAATCACTACCTTTATATACTTTATGGTATACCTAAAATCATTTGTATCCACTTCTAAAAGTTCAAACCTAGAATAAAATCAAAATACACAACTCTGTACATAGGATACTGTGTTGATCTCAAGTCTAAGAATCACTTATACCATCTTTCATATGAGAAGTCCATTAACACATGATAAAAATCCATATGATTTCTCAAGACGGGTCAGTCCAATCATATATTCTTTAACATATACCTATATGTTTATTCAGATATCTCTATATTAAATAGTGTATGAGATCATTGCATTCCAAAGAATGTGATATAGCATATGCTAGTTTACTCATGAATAATTGATATCTTATTTTTTTAATTATTCCACAACCAAAGATATTTGGAAATTATAACTATATATACAAATTATCTCATAATCACAATTTTCACTGTGATTTATTTATATACAATTATAACTTCAAGGACTTTATCGAAGATAGTATATCAAGCATATACATATTTAAGACTAAACTAATAAAGGGGTAAAAAATATAATACTTTGTTAAACATGCTAAGATATATAGTATCCATGCCATTACAACAATTGTCTCCAAGGCATCCTATACTAACAATCTCCCACTTGACCTAGAGGCAATCACCCTTATATGTAATCCCAATTCTTTTTAAATGACAATTAAGCTTTTGCTAGGACAGAGCCTTAGTAAAGGGATAAGCTATATTGTCATCTATGGGAATTTATTCTATTCTTATTTTGTTATGCTTTATGATCTCTCTAATCAAATAGTAACACCTTAAGACATGCATGGATCTTTGATGAGACCTTAGTTCCTTAGCTTGTGTTATGGCTTCATTGTTATCACAATAGATTTTTATCAGATTAACAATGTTAGGAACCACCCCTAGTTCAGTGATAAACTTGTTTATCTAAACAACTTTTTTTATTGCTTTTGAAGCAGCAATGTACTTTTTTGGTATCTGGCTTGGAACTCTTCCAGCATACTGTACTTCCATTAAAAGTGAATACAAATCTTGATTATGATTTGTAATAATCCTAATCTGATTGAAAGCTTGCATTCATGAAACGTTTGATTTTTATATTGAGGTCTCCTCCATATATCAACAATACATCTTTAGTTCTTCTTAAGTACTTAAGGATGGTCTTGACTATACTCTAGTGTTTTTCACCTCGATTGGCCTAATATCTATTAGTCATACTTAATGTATAGGAGACATGTGGCCATATATATAGCATGACTTACATGATTGATCTTTTTGTAGATGCATAGGGAATCTTATTCATGCATTTTTGTTCATTTTCCATCTTAGGGTACTTCTTCCTAGACAAATGAACGCCATGAGACATGGGTAAGAACCATTTCTTAGACCTTTGATGTTAAACCTCTTTAGTATCTTGTCTATGTTCATATTGATCCTATTGCAGATGCATAAGGAATCTCATTCATGCATTTTTGTTCATATTCTATCTTAGGACACTCATTGCTAGACAAGTGAACACTATGGGACATGGGTAAGAATACTTTCTTAGACCCACTGATGCTAAACCTTATGGATTGGGAGAGGCCAAGCAACCTTTGAGATCTATCACTATAGATCTTTATACCTTATTGATGGTTAAATTCAATCAACCCAACTCCAAAATCTAAAACTGCAAATTGAATGTAAATTGAGAGAGAGAGAGAAAGAGAGAAAGAACAAGGAGACACCAAAAGTTTTAAACATGATTCAACTAAAGTGAGTTTGACCCCTACACCCATGGTTTTTATTACTTTCTATTGAGTGGTTTGTATTTGATGATTGATTGTATCATATACAATGATTTCATCCTCTTTTATAATGATTGGGGCTTATAGTTTGAATGTAAATCTATAACACATAAGTATCATGACTTTATTAGGACTATATAATAGATAATGATGGGTTCCTATAAAAATAAGAAGCTAAATGGATTTCCTTGGACTGATGGTTGTGAATATGTATTTCGATCTGTGAGTTGAACCTTGTTCTCAATGACCTGAGGTTGTTACTTTAACCTACATTGACCAGTGACCTTAGGTCGTATTTAGTGACATGATATCTTAGTCTAGTAACCTCAATCTTGGATGATTTAGGCCCTTATTAGGTGAGTTTGTCTTTTAGGCTTTTACCAGCCCATTTGTGTGATTCCAAAAATACCCAAAACATTAGCCCCCAGCTCTTAGTGTGATCTACGAACTAGGAGCCATAGTTCACTAGTAAAAATTGGCAACTACAGTTTGCTATGTCATTATTTGGACTTTTGTCCCTTTGTTTCATTTGTGCCTACCCATGCAATCATTACCACATTTAATGCATGCATTTTTCCATAGCTATCATCGTGGTAGTAATAAAGCCTTGTTGTTCGCTGGGCTATCAGATCAAAAGCAGTTAGTTAGTCCCCAAATTTGATGGCGCGGTTGATCAAGCTACATAGGCAAAGGAAACCCTTTTTTCCCTCTCACTTTTGAAACCAACACTACTTCTTGCTTTGTCTTTCAAGTTCTCAACCAGTCACCATTATTCTTCATCTTTTCTGCTTCACCAAGTTTGTAATAGCAACCTCTAGATTTAGGCTGCCAGAGATTGATCGTGCTCATCGTACTCTTTTTCTAGATTTTCTTCTCTGGACTCATCTCATCGATTCAATAAGTTCTCTAAACACTACCTTTATTTTATGCTTCTGCTTTTCATAAATGCTTTGCTTTATGGGTTTTTGATATCTGGTGGCTTGATAGTGTGTGCTTGCTAGTCGCTAGGAAATTTTTTCCTGCTGTTTGGTTCTATAGTATGTTTATTTTCACATTTTTCATTGTTTGTAAAAAATGGAGTCCCATTTATTCAATAAAATGCTTATAGGTTTTGAGGTCATAGACTGTTGGGTTAGCCTATTGTTCTTCTTAGTTATAATGACTTGATAGGTTCATTAGTTGAACCCCCAATATTTCTTGTGGTTTGGGTCTTAGATGTGGTGCTATGAGGCGTGTATGATCTGTTGTATAGGATATTCTTTATTAGCTTTAGCTTTTAGGTGTGGTTTTCTTTTAGTGACCTGATCATTCTTCTTTGTAGATAGCAGGTCATAGACACGAAGGTCACCAGTTAAGGAGTGTTGACAATTCTGACTCTCCCACCTGAAGTGGAGAGCTGACGTGTTTTGTAGATGAGGCAACCTCTGGGAGTGGTAAGGTCACCGGGAGGTTCACTACTCATCCAACCCTTTTGAGGGGGAGCATGTTGTTGGGAGTCAGAGGTCTCTAGACTGCACGGTGTTTAAACACCATTCTTTAATCACCAAACTTGACAAGCTCAGAAGTATAGTCAAAACATTCTGTTTCCCTAAGGGTTATCGCATTATGACACCTTCTCCTAATGAACATGTAGCTTATCCTCCTCCAGGATTTGTTATTATTAGGTCCTACCATTTTGGTGCTGGGCTTAGGTTCCCTGTCCATCCTTACCTTGTAGAGTTGTTAAATAAACTGAAACTCTCCCCCTTTCAGCTCATACCGAATTTGTATTCTCAGCTCACCTTCCTTGCCCTTTTATACCTTGGGAATAATCTCCCTCCTCCTTCGATAAAGGTCTTTTGCTATCTGTTTAGCATCAAGAGCATAGGTTTGAATGATGGGATTTACTACCTGACAGCTCGGCACACTGTGTTCAAGAGGATCTTGCCACAATGTGATGCTAAGGGCAAGTCTAATGTGGGGAACTATAAATCCCACTAGTTTTATGTCTCATGCCCATCTTTACATCATCTTCATAGTTTTGGTTTCATCTTTACTCTTGGTAAGCAAGCTGAGGACGTGCGAGCTTGCATGAATTCACATTTTACTTTTTGGTTTTGACTTATTGTTTCATTTTGCATACAGAGCTGGCAAGGAGAAACCAATATTAGAGGCTTAGGCGGTTGAAGTGTTAGGCCAATTTGTTACTGTGGATAATCTTAAGAACAATCTCAAATTTGATGAGGATATCCTATGTTCGCACAAGTTTGCTCCAGCTTTAAACATCGAGCTCACTAGAGACTTTGGAGCTTATGGATCTAGGGAGGTCAGTCTAAAAAACTTTAGAGATTATGAAAACATGTTAAGGCTCAACCTTTGAATGCCATGAACCCTTCACTCTGCTCGGTCTATTAGTCATGCTATTACTGTGACTTCATCGACTCCTGCTACTGCTACAGCCTTTGCTACTATAAGTTAATCTTCAGCCTCAGCAGTAGCACCCTTATAGGAGTTAGTTTCCACCTTGCATCTTAAGGTGGTCGAGGTCACATCCCCATCCAAGTCCCCTACCAAAAAGCAAAGAGTGGACAAGGGGAAGGGAGTTGTTGCCACTCCAGAACTGGTGGCACCTAAGGTCGAGGTCAAGGAACGACCTGCCGGTCTTGGCCCAAAGATAGGGGAGTACATTGACTTCCTCCAGGAGAATGTTGAGCTAATCCTGGGGCCTCACAATAGGTGGGCTATGCAGCTTGTCATAGCCTATTGATAAGTAAAGTTCTTTCAACTTGGTTCTCATGCCTCTTTGTAATCTAACTTGACCATTTGATTTTTCAGAGCTTGTTGGCAATAATAAAGTTTAAGAACATACTTCAAGCTTAGGATGAGAGGAAGGAAAAACTTGAGAGTGACCTGGCTACTGTGACTGTTGAGGCGCTTAAATTAAAGGTGAGAGCTAAAGACATCAAAGTCAATAAGAAAGAAGTTGAGGAAGCTTTATCTCGTAAGGTGGCAAATCATAAGGCTATCATATCCAACCTCAATAAAGTGGTTAATCAGTTAATAAGAGTAAAGGGTGAATTGGATGCAATAGTGCAGTGAGTTGAGGCTGCTGAGAGGAAATATAAGGTGGCTAGGGATAAAGTAACTTTGGCAAAATAGGAGGTTGCATGAGCTAAGGTAGAGACCATCGTGTTGATTGCAAAAGCTAAACAAGAGGTGGTGTTCAAAGCTACCACTGGGTTTTTGTTCACCTTGTGGGAGGAGCATCTGAAGATGGACTTTTCCTTTTTTGCCAGAAATGTTCTTGAAGCCATTAAGGGCTTTGAGGAGGATGCAAAAATAGCTTCTCCCAATCGGGGTTTGTAGGTAGTAAGTGGAGCTTCTCCTATTCGGGACTTGATTCAAAGAGAGAGTAATTCACAGGTCATGGAAATTGCTAGTGATCAGACGATGGACAACCTACTTGCCTCATATATGGACTTTCTCACCTAGAGTGTAGCGTCTAAGGGCCAGTCTCTTTCATAGGCCATGACTAGTAGCAATCTTAAATGTAACTTTAAATTTTCAGAAGTAAATTCTCCTCATTGAGGGGAGTCTTTAATGAATTTTTTCATAATATTCCTATTTTATTTGTTTAAGTTTCCATAGTTGTATGTTTAGTAAGTCGTGAACAATGCCTTAGTTAACAAATCATGACTTTGTAAATATGTCAAGTTGAACACCCAGTGGGTCACATGAATATGCCTCAGCTAGCATGAGTCAAGTGCCTAGTAGGTTACATCTAGCATAAGTAGGTTGCATGAATGTAGTGTAGAGTAGTAGGTCACATGAATACGATGCCAAGTAATAGGTCACATGTATGCGGTGCTGAGTAGTAAGTTGCATGAATATGGTGCCCAATAGTAAGTCACATGAATACGATGCTGGGTAGTAGGTTGCATGAATGCGGTGTCAAGTAGCAGGTCTTATGAATACAGTGCCAAGTAGTAGGTTGCATGACTACAGTGTCAGGTAGTAGGTCACAGGGTAATAGGTCACATGAATGCGATGCCAAGTAGTAGGTCACATGAATGTGGTGCCAAGTAATAGGTCACATAAATATGATGCCAAATAGTAGGTCATATGTATGCGGTGCCAAGTAGTAGGTTGTATGTATGTGGTGTTGGGTAGTAGGTTGCATGAAAACGGTGCCAAGTAGTAGGTCGCATGAATGCGATGCCAAGTAGTAAGTCGCATAAATGTTGTGCCAAGTAGCAAGTCGCATGAATGTGATGCCAAGTAGTAGGTCGCATGAATGCGGCGCTAGGTAGTAGGTTGCATGAATATGATGCCATGTAGTGGGTTGCATGAATGCGGTGTTAAGTAGTAGGTCGCATGAATGCAGTGCCAAGTTGTAGGTCACATGAATGTGGTGCCAAGGTTGAATGCCCTTTCTGGATTAGAAGGGTGAGTGCTCACTTCTAGATTAGAAGGGTGACAACTTGCTTTTGGTATAGTACTTTGTTAAAAATTTATTTAAAAATTAATAAATAGCTATAAGAATTTAAAAATAATATTATAGGATTAGATAAGCAAACCTGAGTTCATTGATAGCATGGGCAAAGATCTTCAGTGTTCCAAGCTTGAAGGACTTCACCTCTATTCATGTTTGCTAAATGATAAGATTCATTTTCCAAATCTTCCTTGATCATGTATGGGCCTTCCTAGTTTAGACCTAGTGTCCCATCACTGGCCTTGTGAGCTTTAGGAAGGATGAGGCATAGCACGAGATCATCGATTTTGTAGTACTGAACTTAGACCTTCTTGTTGTAGCATCTCATAACCCGTTACTGATAGGTTACAACTTTGAGGTGAACTATTTCTCTTGTTTCTTCTACAAGGTTAACGTTTGTAGCAAGCAGTTGATTGTTATCTTCCAGGTTGAAAGTAGCTCTCTATTATGAAGTTACCTCGAGTTTAGTTAGGATCATGGCCTTGGATACATACACCATTGAGAAATGAGTTTCTCTTATGGTGCTTTGAGTTATGGTTTTGTAAGCCCAAAGCACCTTTTACAGCTCATCTACCTATACTTCTTTCCTGGCCTCCAACTTCATCTTTAGGATGTGCTTAATAATCTTATTGATAGCCTTGACTTGTCTATTGGCCTGGGGATGGTCTATGGTTGAGAACCTTTTCACAATCTTGAGATCATTACAGAACCTGATGAATTGCTCGTTGTTAAATCGGGTCCCATTATTAGTCATAATCTGCTGAGGGACCCCAAAATTGCAAATAATATTAGCCCATGTGAATTTTTCAATTTTAGAGGAAGAGATTTCTGCTAGTTCTTTACCTCTGCCCACTTGGTGAAATAATTGATGGCTACTACTGCACGTTTACACTTCGCTGGCCTGTTAGGAGTGGTCCAATTAGGTCCATGCTCTAGATAGCAAAGGGCCATAGACTAACTATCTGTTGCAGGTAGGCTAGTGGAGCTCGTGGGACCTTGGCAAACCTCTGACACTTGTCACACTTCCTGACAAGGTCGATGGCATCTTGTTTCATTGTAGGCCAATAAAATCCCTGTCGAAGTGCCTTTTGAGCTAAAGATAGCCCCCTAGCATGATTCTCACAATGGCCGATATGGATATTGTTTAGGATGGTGTCATAGTCATGACCATATATACACCTTATAAGTGGGGTTGAAAATCCTATTCTATAGAGCATGTCATCGTAGATGTAATATCTGGCTACTCGAGCTCACAATCGATGTGCTTCTAGCTTATCTTCTAGCAATTTGCTATCCTGTAGGTAATCCAAGATTGGACCCATCCATGAGTCTTGTGCCATGACAATTGCCATTTCGGTGTCTTTCTGATCCGTGCTTGATGATAGGAGGAACTCTACTAGGATAGGCCCCAAGAAATCTGCATCACTAGTCGTGGCCAGGCGGGCTAATGCATTTACATGCATTTTCTAAGCTCGTGGCATCTGATTGATCTCATAGCGCTAGAAAGAACCAAGCAGTTCCTACATTTTTTGAAGGTAGATGGCCATCTTTGACCCCCTTGTCTAGTATTCACCCTATATATGATTGACTATAAACTGGGAATCACTATATGTCTTCAAATTTTTAGCTCATATCTCTCTTGCTAGATGGAGCTATGCTAATAATGCCTCATATTCAACTTCATTGTTTATAGCTTCAAAATCAAATTGTAGCATGTAGAGGATTTTGTGTCCTTTTAGGCTGATCTGAAGCACTCCTACCCTAACCTTCTACTCACTTGATGACCCATCGACATACAATTCCTAATATGGGGTCTCTGAGGCCTTTGTTTCCTATTCTATAGGCCCTGTGAACTCTACAATAAAATTTGGCAAGGCTTGCCTTTTGATTGTCAGCCTGGGCTTGTATTTAATGTCGAATTAGGCCAGCTTGATTACCCACTTGAGCAGATGACATGAGGTATCTATCTTTTGTAAGATCTGCTTGAATGGGAACTATGTGAGCACTTCTATGGTATACTCCTAGAAGTAAGGTCACAGCTTCCTTGATGTTACCACGAGGCAATAGGCAAGTTTCTCCATCGGCGAGTACCTTATTTCAACATTTAGCAATCTTTTGCTTACATAATAGATTAGAAATTAAGCTCCACCTTCTTCTCATACCGGTGTTGCATTGAGTGCATGCTGGGATACCCCTAGGTAAATGATGAGCTTTTCACTTTTCCTTAGTTTGGATAAAAGAAGAGCTTGGCCCATGTATTACTTCAGTTGTTGGAAAATGACCCACACTGTTCAGTCCACTCAAACTGTTTTGCCTTTTTCGACACATCAAAGAATAAGATGCATTTGTCTATTACTTTGGAAATAAATCTATTGAGTGTTGTGATCTGGCCATTAAGGCTCTATACACCCTTGATTCTGGTAGGAGATCTTATATCAATGAGTGCTTTGATTTTCTCTGGATTCACCTTGATTCCCTGTTGTTGACCATGAACGCAAGGAACTTTCCCAAAGCCACCTCAAATGCATATTTGTGTGGATTCAGCTTCATTTGATACTTCCTAAAATTTAGAACATCTCCTCTAGATCATAGACATGGTTGGCAATTTGTTCAGACTTCACCAACATATCATCCACATAAATCTCCATTATCTTCTCGATCTGTTCCTTGAACATCAAATTGATCAATTACTGGTAGGTTGCCCTTACATTCTTTAGTCCAAAGGGCATCACCTTGTAACAATATAGCCAATGGTCAGTGATAAACGAGGTGTGCTCCTCATCTTATGGGTTCATTGGGATCTGATTGTACCCTGAGTAGGCATCCATAAAGCTAAGAAGCGGGTGACTAGCGGTTGCATCTGTGAGCTGATCAATCCTTAGTAGGGGAAAGCAATGCTTTGGACATGCCTTATTGAGGTCTGTAAAATCAATACAAGTTCTCCATTTCCCATTCTTCTTTTTTACAAGCACAGGATTGGCCACCCAAGTTCGATAGTAAGCTTCTCGGATGAACTTATTAGCCAAAAGCTTATCCATTTCTTCCTCGGGAGTGATGTATTGCTCAACAATCATTGGCCTTATTTTCTGGTGGACTGGCTTGTGATTGTTAGTGTTGATGGGTGCCCTAGACCAATTTGATTGAGTGCTATAGTAACCACAACTAAACATTTTGTGGATTAGATACTAAAGGATGACTTTTCATCTTAGAATGCATATGGCATGCATAAATAAGATGAAGCCCATGGTGAGAAGTTAACTCATTCAATCAA
>JANHAO010002995.1:0-27168 GCA_026873985.1 Saraca asoca | reverse complement strand
ACCTTAAAGTCTACAAGTGATTAATTTGAAGAAATTAATTAAAATTAATTAGATTAATTTTATATGCCTTCAAATGATTTGAAGGATATTTTAGACTTTTACCAATATTTCGGGGCCCACCGGGTCACACGTAGAACGAAAAATGAGTTATAGCCATAATTTGGATATATTAGATATCCAGAGACCAAATTGTAATTTACTAAAATTACAGGGACCAAACTGTAATTTACTGAAATTATGGGGATCAAACTGTAATTTGCTGAAATGACAAGGACTGAAAACTGATTTTTCATTGAAGTAAAATGACACGTCATTTTGGCTTTGAGCTGCCGGCCAAACCAAAACAACGTGTCATTTGGCTTGCCTGTTTTGCCTTTAACGCTTGCGTTTTGAACGCAGAAGATAGAAGAGGGAAAAAATTGGGAAAACAACTGCTCTACTAGGGTTTCAGTCCCATGGTCCAATTTCAATTTTGAACCAAAATTGATTCTCTTCTCTAGGCTTGCACTTGGTTGAGAATTGGAAGCTCAATAGTTGAGGTCATTGTAAGCATTTTCTGGCATGAGCAATCGATAGAAGTCAGGACGAGTGGACCGAAGTTGGTAACGCGTTTTGAGGCATCTTCCATTGCAAAGCCTGGCCAAATAGGTTGGTTAAGACTTTCATCTTGTAAATTTGTATTGTAAACACCAAAACCAACAAGATCCGAGGTATTGCTCAATTAGGGTTTTTTGAAAAAAAAAATTATTTTCAATTTGATCTCTGAGCAAACCAACACCGTACATAATAAGGAGAAGTTAAGGAATGGAGCTTATTGACTAGTGGATGTAAATGGGGTAGAATTCCCTCGAGCTTAGAATGTCGAGCACCTTCGGTCGTATTATTAATAAATTTAAGCTTGATTCTGTAATTCTGTATTGTTATTAGAATCTCAATAAAGAATCTCAAAAGTCACTTCCTTTAATTATCTCTGCCAATCTAGTCTTTATTAAAAAACTGACATATCTTTAGAATGTACACTTACAAAGCGGGTTGATTTTAAAATAATTCGACCGAAACTTTGTTAAGCCACATTCAAGCTATCAGCCTAAACAATTGTCTTGGAAGGCTAGGGAAATCATGGTTTGTCAACATGGCCCTATCCACATTAATAACATTGTATGACCTGTCCAGGTCCATCCAAGTTAACATTGTGTTAACATTGTGCTAGGTTAACATTGTGCGATCTGTTCAGGTCCATCTAAGTTAACATCATGTGATATGTTTAGATCCATCTAGGTTAACATTGTACAATCTCCTGAGATCCATCTAGGTTAACATTGTGCGATCTATTCAGATCTATCCGGGTTAACACTATACGATCTCCTGAGATCCATCTAGGTTAACATTGTGTGATCTGTTCAGATCCATCTACGTTAACATTGTGTGATCTCTTGAGATCCATCTGGGTTAACATTGTGCGGTCTGTTCAGGTCCATCCAAGTTAACATTATGTGATCTCTTGAGATCCATCTAGGTTAACATTATGTGATCTCCCAAGATCCATCCAGGTTAATATTGTGTGATTTGTTTAGATCCAACTGGGTTAATAATGTGTGATATCTAAAGACTCATCTATGTTGACAATATGCTATCTACTGACTACCCAACTCATTAAATATAGACCATAGCCAGCTTAGTAAATATTCAAGCTATCAGCTTAGCTAGCTATCCCTGGAAGCCGCCTACTAATCAAACACTTAAGCGCAAAGCCACGTCTTGCTAAATGTTTTCACCCGATAGGTTTGGAAGATAAATCAATCAAAATGAGTGAAGTCAAACATGCATGTCAAAGAGAATAGCTTATACAAAATCATTAAAAAGATAATTAATTTTGTTACAGATAATCAATTCAGTTCAAGTACATTCAAAATATCCAAAAGTAAAACTAGAGTCAAAGGCTAAGTCATAGTGAGATGATTTATTGAGTGATTAGGGGCCGGGATTGAGTCCTGAGGAATCGAAGGTTGAGCAAGTCTTCTACCATCTGCTCTTTGGGTGCCACTACAACTTCTCCTTCGACCTGCAAGCTACCTTTGATTGGAACATTGCCCCAAGCAGGATGACCTTTGCCACTAATTCCCATGCTCGGAGTTAAAGTCGCCTTTGCATGCCTCACAAAGCATTGAATGG
The DNA here is from genome assembly GCA_026873985.1 of Saraca asoca. Taxonomy (NCBI): domain Eukaryota; kingdom Viridiplantae; phylum Streptophyta; class Magnoliopsida; order Fabales; family Fabaceae; genus Saraca; species Saraca asoca. Next base: position 24,996 of record JANHAO010002995.1, on the reverse strand, counting down.
TTACTTTAACATCCCTATTGAAGAAAGTAAAGTCCATCTTTGGGTGCCTCTTCCACAGAGTAAATAGGAAATTATCAATAGTTCAAAAGACCACTACGTCCTCAACTTGTGTAACCATAGAGGTAATATCCACTTTAACTTGGGTGGCTTCCTCCTCAGCTCGGATGACCTTATCCTTGGCAGCTTCTTCTTTCTTCTTAGCAATCTCAGCCTGTCTCGTTGCCATGTCCAGCTCGCTCTGCATCTGCCTCAACTTGTCAATAGCTTCGTGAAGCTTCGGGATCAATTTGGAGGTCTCATGAATTGAAGCGTCCTCGGCCTCCTTTTTGGCTACCTTAATAGCCTGTAGTTGGCTCTCACAAGCCTACAGTCTCTTCCTCAACTTTGATGCCTCCACAATGGAAGCAGCTAAGTTATCTTCAAGCTTGTTTTATTTTTCTTCCCAGAATATGAACTTATCCCTCAACTTGATCCCCTCTAGTGCACTCTAACAAGATAAAAAGTGATACAAGTTGTCCATTGAAAAGGGGTAAAAGTTGAAAAGAGGGAATTACACTTACCGGTATACAATGGTGGATCATTACACTAATCAAGTTGACCCCCTGCACATCTCCAGACTCTTGCGATTTTGTATGGGTTTCCAAGACTTGACCTATATGCTTATGAAGGAAGTAGTAATACTCTTTTGTCATAAAACCTAAACCATCAAGACCTTCTCCTGGCATGCCCTCGGACTTTTCTTCTGAAGTCTCAACAATCTCTTTCCTTTTGTTAGTTCTTTGCTTCTTGGGAGGAGGCTCATTTAGAGATTTAAGCCCACGATTGGGAGATCTCGCTGGCTCACGTGTGACCTCATTTACTTTTGGTCTTGAGACGGAGATCAGTGCTTGTGAAGTTTTTATTGGAATAGCAGAAGAGGAAGGATGACTAGCATCAGCGTAGGCTAGGGTAGCAACAGGCCTTGACTTAGGAGAGTCTGGGGGTGGGGCTATGAGAAGATCAAGTCTCACCATACTTCGCTCCCTAAAGTTAGCCAAAATGACCTCCCTAACTCTACAAGCTCTAATATCTTGCAAACTATCAAGAAGCTTGGTGTCGAGAGAAGGAGAGAGCCTTTGCGCCTGCAAAAACTCCTTGTCAAATGTCAGGTTATTCTAGAGATCTTCAAGGGCAGTGAACTAATTAAGTACCTTGGCTTCCTCTCCTCTTAGCGCTTGTCTTTCTTTCCTAGCTCTGTCTATAAAACACAACAGAAGGTCAGATTTAAGACAATAAAATGAATTCCATAATTAGCCTATATCCCCCAGCTCGCTTACTAGGATTCAAGACAAACGTAAAATTTCAAAGATAATGCAAGGATAGGCAGGAAACATAAAACCAATGGGTCTTGTAATTTTCCACGTTGGATTTCCCCTTGGCAGCCTTTTGGTGCAAAATCTTCTTATAAATAGATGAACGGGCTGCGAGGTAATAGATCCTTTCTCGTAGCCCGATGCTCTTAATTGTTTAGAGGTTACAAACAACCCTAACCGAGAAGGGAGGAAGGCCATTCCTAAGGAAGAGAAGTGCTAGGGAGGTTAGTTAAGAATATGAGTTAGGGATTAGCTGGAAAGGTGAAAGTTTTAACTTGTTTAAAAAATCAATTACATAAGGAGGGACTAGAAATCTGAACCTGACACCTAAATGCTAGATGCTAATTGCTATGAACTTTGAAGGAGGCAGAGCAACATGGTCATTGTGAGAAGGTGCAAGGATATGACAACCCCTTAGAAAATGATTTGCTTGAGCTATCCCCTCGAGCTTGCGGAATCCAATGCTTAAGAGGTGACAGGTAAAGGGTGTATGACCTATAAACCCCTCAAGTCCGGGGCGAGCTATGAACTCCTCTGCAACCTCACCACTCTATTAGGTCACCTCCCTTATGACACGAAGCAACTCCTCACTCTCTTTAGAAGATTCAGTATCTCCGCTTCTTATTTGGTGACTGTGACGCCTACAAAGTGGAAACATCTACATGGAAAAGAGGAAAAGAAATAATCAGGTCACTGAAGGCAGACCAATGTTAGTACTGAGATCTACCCTAATGAAGGTCTTCTTATGTAGTAGATCGTATACGCCTCGAGTCACCAAAAACCCAAACTCTAGATATACGAGGGAGGGGGCATGACCATCGAGCCTCTTAAAGCCCAGAAAGCTAATGCAAAACCCAAAACAGCAACCAGAAACCCTAGAGTTTACTGATGGATCAATCAGATAAACCAAACATAACATGAAAAATATACAGACAAACAGGCTCAAACAACATTCCAAATTCTTTCAACCATAAGCAAGTGAAACTTGACACAGACCACAAATAGAGACACTCAGAAACTATAAATCAAAAAGGAAAAACTCACTTTGTTAACTGGAGAAGAAGGTCTGAAGCACGTGAAAGGCCGATTTTCAGTAACCAAAACTCAAACCACGAGCCTAGTAGGCTAGAACAGTGCTGATGATAATGAATGGTGATGAACAATTAATTGGACAAAGAGAATGAGAAATGAGAGTTTAGAGGTTTCAAATTTTAAATGGCAAATGAAAGGGGGAAGAGCTCCTCCTCAACTTATATTAAGCACAGCTTCACTATTGGATCTAAGAATCGATAGACTACCCATAATCTAACAGTTCAAAAAATACCAGTAATAAGTTGCTGCTAGCATGGCAAACACATTCACCAAAGGCAAAAATAATCTTACAGGCTAGCGATCAAAACTCAAGAGTCACAGACAAAGCAAGCAGAGATATATCAAATGACCTGGGAGATCGTAGATCACAAGCAATGAACTATAGCTTTTGATCTATGCCGTGACCAACTCATACTAATCAAGGCGCAATTCGCATGCAACCTTCCATTTGACATGCATGTGACTAACTTTCTCAGGCACCGCATGTATGCAACCTCTTACTGCCCACCTGTAACTTACTATTCGTAGCTCTCATGTGACCTAAAAGCTTATTATAGGCTGAAACACTCTAGTGCTCAAGTTCATTGTAAGTTGAAACAAATTAATGAGACCGGTTGGTTATTCAGCTCCATATTTGAGCCTATTCATAAAGAACTTACATGTTATCTTTTGCAATATATAGATCATGCAACATGATGCACTTGGAAAGGTAAAAATATTACCTAAAAGTTTTATTACAAAACCTTTTTCAATGAGGTAAATTTACATAAAGATCTAAGGGTACAAATTAAAGCAAGCCTATAGTTGACTGAGGAAAAACTGAATTCTAATAAGCCTACAACTATAATACACAGGAGGAACTGGCTTTTAAGAGCCAGATCCTACGAGCAACGGGCAAGCCAAACTACTCCAACTCTTCCTCACCCTCCTCCTGAGCTTACAACTTCTTCCTTAACTTGAGTGCCCTTGAGATACATGGAATGGAAGAATCAACATTTGAGGGAAGCAAGGTGATTGCTCAAATCTCTTCTAGTCCTCCTAAGCAAGGAGAACATCCTTCAGCTTCATCACCCAAGATGCTTGGAGACCTGGAGGTATCCTATGCCATCACGTAAAGAAACCAAAGAATAAGGTGAAACAACTACATTATTTAGCATAGCTAGGAGGAAGCTATGGAGGGATGTAACAAAACTTCTTGGGATCCTCAAAGAGGAATTATCCATGAGATCTCCCAATAACAAAACTTCCCAGAATCCTTATAAGAGGATTGTCGCAGCAAGACATATGCATCCTGTAGAACTCCACCAAGGATCCAGGCTATCAAAAACACAAGGGGCATAACTAAAACACCCATCAGGTCACTCCATGGAGTAAGAAGAAGAGTTTCTCACACCTTACATAGACTAGTTTGGCTCTACCAAAGAATTTGGAGGATATCTGGCTGTTCTTGATCAAGCGGTCCAGAAAAGAGAAAGGCTGCCACGCTAACGACTATGAAACATGTACAATAGGAGGTATGGCTTGGTACGGATAAAATAAGAAATTGAAATCTGAAATGACAACACTGCAGATTGTAAATAAAGATTCTAACAACCCGATAAACCATAGATGAAGACTTTGACTATGTTGTAGACCATAAATAAGAATTCTACTAGTAAGAAATAACTCCCAGCTCACAGGGCAAACTGAGAGTTAGGGGTATAATGTTAAAGGTATTTTTGGAACCATATGAAATGGATTGGTAGAGGCCCAATGGACTGGTCCAGCAAAGGAGTGCCCAGTACATTTTGAAGTGAGGTCGCGGGACTTATCAGTAGATCATCCAGCACAAGCTCAAGTCACCAAGTGAGCTACCTTGAGCTTAAGGATAGTGCATCAAAGTCCAGTCAGCAGTCTGAGACATGGTTCCAATCGATAAATTAGCCCCCAAAGACTAACAATGATTTGCCTAGTATTTATTATTCGACGCATAGCATTTATTGCCCACAGCAGTAGAAATGGTAGTTTTATAATTTGTCAAATTATACTTATACCCTCACTACCTCTATAAATAGGAAGAGAATTCATTGTAACAAGTATGAAAAAATATACATGCAAAAACTCTACCAAAATAGTGAAAGAATATTTATATTGATACTCTACTAATCTGAATAGAGAAATAACAACATCATGGTAAATACAAACCATTGTGGACGTAGGGGTCACACTAACTTTAGCCAAACCACGTTAAAAATTCCCAGTATTCACCTTATTCTTCCTGCTCTTACTGTTTTCTTGCATTTTCATTCTTTTTATAGCAGTTTGGTCAATAAGAACCTTGGTTGACTAATTACCAAGATCGACCATCAACACAGTTTAAATGTAAATCTACAATAGATAAGTATCATGACTTGACTAAGATTACATAATAGATAAGGATTGATGGTTATAATGGATTCCCATTAAGATAGGAAATTGAACAGATTTTCCTGGATTGATGGTTGTGGATGCATGCTTCAATCTGCGGGTTAAGCCTTGCTCTCAACAACCTAAGGTTGTTACTTTAACCCATGTTAACCAGTGACCTGAGCTCATATTTGACAACCTAATGTCTTAGTCCAATGGCCCCAATCCTAGATGAGTTGAGCCTTTATCAGTTGAGTTTATCTATTGAACTTTTATGAGCCCATTTATATAGTTCCAAAAATTACCACAACATTAGTCTCCCTAGCTCTCAGTGCGATCTATGGATTGGGAACTATAGTTTACTAGTAAAAGCTCAATCTGCCATGTCATCACTTAGACTTCTGTAATTTTGAGTTTCATCTCTTGAATGTTCATATGTACATTTATCTCGGTGAATGAGGTTTTTGATAAGTTGAATGCTCAATAGGTTGTAAATGATAATTCAAAATGTTTATGTGAATGCACCTCAGTTAGCATGAGTTAAGTGCCCAGTAAGTCACATGAATGCACCTCAGCTAACATAAGTTAAGTGCCTAGCAGGTGCATGAGTCAGTGCCTAGTAGGAATGTGCCTTAGCTAGCATGAGTTGAGTGCCTAGTAAGTCGCATATAGCACAAGTAGGTTGCATGAATGTAGTGCTGAGTAGAAGGTCATATGAATGCAATGCCGAGTAGGTTGCACTTCAGCTGGCAATTTGGTTGCCTAGGTAGGTCATGCTTCAGCTAACAATCTAGTTGCTCAGGTAGGTCATGCCACAACAATCGTATTGCTTAGTAGGTCACGCCACAGCAATCATATTGCTCAGTGGGTCATGCCACAGTAATCATGTTACTCAGTAAGTCACGCCACAGTAATTGTGTTTCTTAGTGGGTCACAGCACAGTAATTATGTTGCTCAGTGGATCACGCCATAGCAATCGTGTTGCTCAGTGGGTCGCACAACACTTTAGCTTGCACGAGTTCGAGTGCCCAGGTAGGTTACACGGATGTGCCTCAGCTAGCACGTCATGACTTTATCAAATATGAGAATAACTTGGTTCCTGTATGATCAGGATTAGAAGGGCGAGTGCTCACTTCTAGATTAAAAGGGTGATTGTTCACTTCCGGTATAATATTAGAATTAAAATATGGTTCTCATTGTGGGTGTTTACTCTTGGTCAGGTGCCCGCTGAGGTTGCTGTTCTGCAGGTCATACCACATAGTCTTTCAAGTGACCTATCTTGATAAGATCCTCGATCGCATCTTTGAGCACCTAGTACTTTGAAGTATTGTGTCCAACCTCATTGTGATAGGCACAAAATTTATCTCTGTTGTTCCTGAGCCTATTGGGAGTCCTTAGGGGTTTGGGCTTTCTAAAGCCTTCCCTGTCTTTCTTTATTTCAAAGATCCTATCTTGAGTATCCGATAGGATGCTATAGCTGTCATGGTGACCTTGACGCTAAGGTCGCTCATTCTTGGCCTTTTTTATGGCCTGGCTATCAGAGTCATCCCTCTAACTCTCTTTGTCGTTTCTTCCATTGCTCCATTTTTTATTTTGGTTTAAACTATTCGCCTTGTCTTTCTAATCAAACTTCTTAGGACCAAAGGTTTCCTCCCACCTGATCTCTTTGGTAGCTCATTCATAAAATTCACCTAGATCCCTCACTTGGGACTTGTATATGTTCTCGTACAACTTACCATCCTTGTGAAGTCCTGCAAAATCATTGTCAAAATGCTTTCATCTAAAGGATTCTCTACGTTGCTGACCTCATGCCTAAACTAGGTAATATGGTCTTTCAACGATTCATTTTTTCATTGAAAGACTATCATAAGGTGGCATGATGGTATGATCTACCTTTTCAGTGCCTTATATTGGTTAATGAACCTCCTCCAGCATTCTTCCCAATTGTGAATGTTACGAGCCGAAAGACTTTTGAGCCATGTCCAAGGTATGTCTCCAAGGGTGGTTGAGAAGGCACAACATATGACTAAAGGATTGATTGTTTAAAGATCCATTTGTACATTAAATGCATCTAAATGGTCATATAGGTCACTATCCCCATTGTATTGTGGGATGGTAGGAATCTTGAACCTATGAGGGAGAGACTTTGTCTTGATCTTCTTGGTGAATGGAGTCCTTTCCTCATAATGATCTTGGCAATCTTGAGGCTAAGGGCCTTGTTCTAACTACTCTACCCTCTGAAGCAGCTCCTCAACCATATGGCTTTGAGCCTTAGATCGACGGTAGGAAGATTGTCGGCTCCTCTTCTTGTCATAGGAGTGGTGATCTGAGGTTTTACGCTTTCTCTGCTCATGTCCTAGCGAGTTTTGACCTGAAGTATATCTCCACTTGGTCTTGTTTGAGCCTTCAGTTTGATGTGAGCCCCCACATCGTTGATGATCTCCTTCATCCTCATAGGCTTGGTGGACCTCTGACCTTGTCCATAAGTTAGTGGAACAAGCTGAATGAATGTGCTGAAGTACTTCTCTGGTTAGCCTCTCCTCTTGAGCTCCTTCCCATGGCTACTGGAGAGCTTCTTTCTGTGCAGTGCCCCCATCCGATTCTTGTAGGCCCGGGGCTTATGCTTGAGTCAATGTCCTAACCGCATCAGCCAAATCTCTCATCATGTTCTCAAGCGCTTCATGACACTGATGTCATGCTTGTACTCCATCAATCCTAAAAACAATATCAGTAGGTTGGTGAGGGGCCGCTAAGGGTATGCCAACAGTGACACCTATGGTGGAGATGATGGAAGTGCCTGCCACAGGAAGAATTAAGTCCCTCTGTTGTTCCATATGACCATCAGGCTAGTCAACTGCAGCATCTGAACTTCTGGTGGTCTTTCCTCTAGCTATCGAAAAATCAAGGAGAATGTAGTTTAGGGCCCTCCTTTTAGCGCAAAAATGTTAATAGTCAAATCTGATCAACCTAAAAGTTCAGAACCCGAAACTGCATATCGAATGTAAATCGAGAGAGAGAAAGAGAGAGGAAGAACATGGAGACACTAGGAGGTTTTTAACGCAATTTGGCTAAAGTCAATCAACCCCTGCATCCACAGTTATTTTATTGCTTAATCTGTCTTACTAAGTGCTTTGTATCTAATGATTGATTGTGTCATGTATAATGATTTCAGCCCCTTCTATAATGGTTGGGAGGTTACAGTTTGGATGTAAATCTACAATAGATAAATATCATAACTTGATTAGGATTACATAACAGATAAAGATTGATAGTTATAACGGATTCCCATTAAGATAGGAAATTGAACATATTTCCCTAAATTGATGGTTGGGGATGCATGCTTCGATCTGTGGGCTGAGCCTTTCTCTCAGTGACTTGATGTTACTTTGATACATGTTGACCAATGACCTGAGCTCACATCTAGCAACCTAATATCTTGGTCCAGCGACCTCAATTCTGGATAAATTAGGCCCTTATCAGTTGAGTTTGTGCATTAAGCTTTTCCTAGTCCATTCGTATAGTTTCAAAAATTACCCACAATAATTTTGATATGCCCATTTCAGACCTTCAATGCACTCATCAGAACTCTTCGCGTTGAAGATGTTAGAAGAGCCATGATTCCATTTTGGATGAACCTTAAGCTCTGAATAAAATAGAGCTTTGACATATTGAATTATACCAGGTTTGTTAATTGAAAAAGGATCTCAAATGTTGCTAATCCCATTCTCCCGAAGGTCCCACAAAATATGCTACCATTTCATTGTCAACAAACTCAGAATTAGAAGTTATAACAGAGGATAAAGATGGAATACCTGGACATCAGTAGTCTGTCCAAAAAGCCACCGACTTACTACTTTCGAAAATCTACCTCTGAGCATCAACTGAGGTACTTTGAAGTTTTCCAATATTTTTCCAAAAAGTAGAATCATGATTCTTGACTTGAACTTTTCTATGCCAATTTGATCCTCTTCCATATTTTCCATGAAGGACTCTGCTCCCAAATCCATCAGCACCCCAACTAAGCTTAGAACACCATTTTAGGAGGCAAGCATCATTCATACTAGAATGCTATGGACACTCAAACCGCTTTTATTCTTAGGCTGACAAATTATATCCCAAGCTATTATACGAGATTTCCAAACATCAACATCGTAGCCCCAGATAAATGCTTTTTGAGGCTTTTCCAACTTAAGACATAAATGCTTAAGGATTTTACCCACTTGCATAACAATGATAGGGAGGGCAAACAACACAATATTAGCAATAGTGATTCAACCTGTCATAGATAAACAATTTCTTTTCCAACCTTCTGGTTGGCATTTTCTAAAATATAATTGAAATTATTTTAATTACGTCCCACATGAGGGAGATTAACACCTAAGTGCCTTTGAATATGCAAAGTTTTAGAAAAAAACACAAATAATCAGAATTTCTTGTAAGACAAACAAACTTGCATTTTTGGAAAAATATACTTTAGTTCACTAATTTTCTATCCTGAAATATGGCAAAAATGATTCAAGCATTCCATAATGCATTGCATTTGAGCAGCAGAAGCTTCCCCAAACAAAAGGAGGCCATCAACAAACATAAGGTGAGAAATTAAAAGGGCCATATTTACACGCTTTCATAGGCTTCCACTTTCCTCTATCAACTGCATAAGAGATAATGGAAGAGAGCTTATCCATACAATTCAAAAATAAATCAGGGGACAGGAGGTCCCCTTGGAAATACCCCTACAAGGATTAAATGTATTACTTTGATTACTATTCCACAAAATGCACATTGAAGGAGATGAGACATAGGTCATGATTAGTTTGATAAAACTAAGAGGCAATGCAATCTCCTGAAGCTTCATTTTGATGAAACTCTATCTGAGTCTATCACAGGCCTTCATAAGGTCCACCTTTATAGTCGTATACCCTTTTCTTCCATTAAGAGCTCCCATACTATGGAATATTTCATTGGCAATAATAACATGTTCAGGAATACTCCTACCTAAAACCAAACTTGTTTGAAAGGGCAAAATTGTTTAAGGAAAGATTTTCTTCAGTGCATTAACCATAATTTTGGTGATGTATTTGTATCTCACATTGCACAAATCTAAACTAGGACACAAACTTTGACCTGTCTAATTTCAGGATAAGAGCAAGAAGGGTCATGTTCAAATCAGCAACCGTTTACCCTTCATAAAGACATCTTTAACCAAGCTGCATAAATTTTTTCCAACGTGATCCCAACTCTCCTAATAAAACAATGCGGAAACACCATTTGCCATTGGTGCTTTAGTCGCACCACTATCAAACATAGCTTTTCTAATTTCTTTATCCAAAATAGGGACTATCAATTGGCTTAACTCATCATTATTAATGCTAGGAAATTTATGATTAGTGGGAACCATATCAACTTTTCTACCATCATGTCTGAACAATTCATGTAAATAATTCATCACCATAAGATAAATCCAATCAAAGTCCTCTTCCCAAATCCCATCATTATTCCTAAGCATTGTAAATATGTTCTTCTGTGTACTACAGTTTTAACATGATAATACTTTATATTTGTATCACCATCATCAATCCATTTAGCCCCAAATCTTTTATACCAGAGATTTTTTTTTTCTTCTTGCTTTCTTTTGACTGATTTTACATCAAATCCAATTTAGCATAATTCATCAAAATCTATTTGAAAAGTTAATTAGTATCAATACTAGTTTATAAATCATAGAATGTAATGTATTGGATACTTATCAATCAAATGAAGCAAATATCATATCTTATATAAAGTAAAATATCATTTTTTTATATAATTACGTATGTTATACAATGATATCTTAAATATTGTTAGTTAGGTATATAATACTAGCTTGTTGTCTATGTAATACAGAGGCTTGATTAGTTTTATTTAATAAAAATTTATAATATAAATTTAGATTATTAATTATAATGTATTCAAATATAGATAAAATATCATATTTTTATTTATTAAATGACTATTAATTGATACAATTATATTCATATTAATTATGAATAATTATTATATTTCTTTTAATTTAATTAAGGTATTACATTAATATTTCATATTAATTAAATTTATTATTTGAATTTTTTTAATCTTTTCAAAAATATTTTCTTCGTATATTAATATTCATGTCAATTTATTTATAAATTATTTTATTTTAAAATTTAAATTAACTATTTCACATTAAAAAATTTAATTATTTAATTAATAAGAGTTCATGCATATCTTTGAACTATTTTTTAACTATATTTATATGTAAACTAACTTGCATCTCGTGCAATGCATGAGTTTAATAATTTTATTTGATAGCAATTTGTTATATAAATTTAAATTATAAAATATAATATATTTAAATATTAATAAATTATTATTATATTTTTACCTATCAAATGATTATATAATTGGTATGTCTTAATTACAAAGGAATATTATATTTCTTCTAATTTAATAAAATTATTACATTAATATTTTAAATTAGTTAAATTTCTCATTTAAATTTTCATATTTTCAAAAATATTTTGTTAATATATTAATACTCAAGTGAATTTATTTATAAATTATTTTGTTTAAAAATTTTAAATTAATTACTTTATGCCAAAAGATTTAATTATTTAATTAATAAGAATTCACATATTATTATAACTAATATATTATCTTCAAAAAATATATATTTTAGAAATATTTTTTATGAAATTTTAGAAATATTTTAAATTGAAATTGTAATAAATACTCAAAAGTGATAAAAATTTTAAAATAAAAAATTATAAAATTTCAAATTTAGTATTTGATATTTAAAGAAAATATGAAAATTTAAAAAGTGAGAATTTTGATATAGATATTATCTATCAAATCATAATTAGATATTATTAATAATGTGTTGATAAGTATATTATTTCTATATAAATATAATTGTTTATTATATATAAATTATTTAATACATACAAAAATAATTTAAATTGAAATCTATTAATGAATTTAGATTGAAAATCTAATGTACATAATTTTATTAAATAGATAATTTTCATAAAAAATGAGGATATATAATGTTTATCAAAGTAGTTTATAATTTAAAAATTAGAAAATATATTATTTGTTATGAACATTTTCTGGAAATCATGACTTGGGCTGGCCAAGGTCCGATAAGAGACATAGCTAACCAAATGGAGACCCGGATTGGGGATCAAGATCGCTCAACAAGGGTTCCAAGTCATCAGGCGCGAGCTGAAGACATCGAGTAGCATTGCAGTAGCAAGCGCAGCTCATTGAGGAGGCCCTCAACCTGTCAGCGGGAAGGCTAACACCGCAACCGTGCTCGAGGAGAATGATCGAGCAAGAACAGTGAGGTCGGCCAAAGTTCCAGCTCGCTCACTAGCGCAGTGCCAAGTTGCGAGGTTAGCGAGTTGGACGCATGTACGGAGCCCAGCCTCCAAACCTACACATTAACCCTCCGAAAATCCAACAGTAATTTGCCTAACATTAATTACCCGACGTTAAGCATTAAATGCCCAGAGCAACGGAAATAATCATTCTATTATTTGTAAAATTACACTTGTAACCCTCCCCCTTTCTATAAATAAGAAGGGGTGACCACTGTAAAGGAGGGAAGGGAGAATTTGCATGCAGAAACTCTGCCAAGAAACCTAGTGAGCATTGTACTCTGTGAGAAAACACTTCTATTGTACTCAAAAAATAACCTTCAATTGGTAATCAAAATCACCATGGATGTAAGAGCCACCTTAGCTTTAGCTGAACCACGATAAAACTTCTAATGTTTGCTGTCTTTCCTTTCTCCCATTATCTACCTTTTCTATTTTCTGCTATATTCTACTTGTAGTTAGGGGTGATATTGAACACAAACCTATTGATCGGATTTTGGTGTCAATATTTTGGTGCTAGAAGGAGGACCCTTACTACACACTCTCTGTCTTTTCATTCCTGATAAATTGTTCCAAGCTATTCTAAGCACAATGGTGAGAGGAAAAGCCACCAGAAGTACAGAAATCCCTACCAGCCAACATGAAGGCCAGACGCAATAGTGGAATATAGCTTACCCTTCTGCAGGTGCCAATGTCGGTGTAGCTTTCTTCATCCAATAGCAGTTCGTAGCTCCCAAAATCGATGAAGCTCAAACTTGGCAACAACACCAAGAAGTACTTGACTGACATCAGGAAGCACTTGAGAATACCATGAAAGAGCTGACGAATATGGTTAGAGCATTGGCCCAAGCGCATGCCTAAGGTGCACCAAGGCAGGGTGAAGTTGCTGCACCCAAAGGTGGACATCATCAGCCAGAGCCTTAGCACGAGGAACAAGCTAGGATCTAGCATCGCAGAGTCGGTTCACTCCACTCATCTAACTCACGGTTGAGATCCAAAGTTCACCAAGTTTGGAAGGACAAGGGAGATGATCAACAAGGTGAAAACTCACATTAAGATGAGAGCTCGCATGAGATCGATTGTCAGCAAAAGATGGACTATGACTTGTCTAGTTGCAAGAGTGGCAAGAGGCACAAGGCCTTAGACCGACATTCTTGAAACAAGTGAGATAAAAGGAGTCAATAAACTTCCAGCCATCGGTCTAAGTGCCAAGATTCTATGATTGAAGAGCTGCTCCAGAGAATGGAGCAATTGGAAAAGAACTCTGTATCTTAAAGCAACCGAGAATTCCACAAGGAGCGAACTCCATTCTCCAGTGTAATCGAGACAGAGCCCCTCCCTCGTAGGTTCAAGATTCCAAACATTCCCCTGTACAACGAGGACAGTGACCCCTACAACCATTTGAATGCTTTTAACGTCTAGATGGACTTGCAGACCTCCAATCTGCTGGTGAAATGTTGAGTTTTCCCCACCACACTCAGAAAAGTGCCACGAACATGATTCAGAAGTCTCCCAGCTTACATCATAAAGAGTTAGGAGGAATGTCAAACGAAGTTCCTTAATTAATATAGGGCGTTAAAGAAACAGATCGCTCCATCCTGCCACTTAGCCACGGTCTTCCAGCGAAAAGATGAGTCAATTAAGGACTACATCACCAGGTTCCGACAAGAAGTCAGCAATGTAGAAAACCCGTCTTTACGATAATCTTAGTCAAACTCCAAAAAGATGGGAAACTGTATGAGGACATATACAAGTCCCCTGTCAAGAGCCTAGGTGAGTTCTACGAGCGAGCCATCAAGGAGATCCGGTAGGAAGAAACCTTTGGTCCAAAGAAATCAAACAAGAAAAAAGAAGCAAGCACCTCCAACCGAGGTAAGAAGAGAAGTGCTGGTGGAGGCAGCAAAGAAGGCCAGAAGGGGGATTTAGAGGCCAAATTGCGAAGAAGGCTCGGGATGAATAATTTTAACCTCGAAGTTGCTATGATACATATACCGTCTTGTCAGATACTCTAGATAGGATATATACGATTGAGAGGGACAATGAAGATTTCGGTAGGCCTAAACCCCTGAGGACCCCTATTGAGAAGAGGAACCGCAACAAATTCTGTGCCTACCACAATGAAGTTGGGCACAACATGTCAGATTACTAGGCGTTGAAGGATGCAATTATGGACCTCATTAGGAGAGGTCGCCTAAGAGACTATGTGGTGAGACCCCTGGGGCAGCAACCCTTACATCCCTAGTAGCCTGCGCTGCAGCGTCACCAAAATCCAAATCATGAAGAAACACCCTCAGTGAAGACCATCTTCACCATACACAGTGGAACTCACATCGCAGGCACTTCGAACCGCTCGTACAACTGCTATGTGCAAGTTACGGGTTGTGTTCTCCTGACAAGTCATATGAAATGAGAAAGACTCACTAAGAGAGCCAAAGTAGCTTCAGACAACATATCGTTCACAGAAGAGGATGCGAAAGGAGTTCATTACCCCCATAATGATACGATTGTCATTCTAACAAAGATTGGCAATACTGAGGTAAGAAGGATAATGGTCGATACTGGGAGCTCCGTGAATGTGATGTACAAGGGGTGCTTCGACCAGATGGGCGTGAGCATGAGTTAGCTGGACCCTTCACTCGAGCCTCTTTACAATTTCACAGGAGATGGAATACTCCCAGTGGGACGAATCAGACTCTCACTCACCCTAGGGGACCTTGACTGACAAGCAACTATCATGGCAGACTTTTTGATTATAGATTGTCCTTCGACCTACAATGTGGTGCTAGGGTAACCTGCCATGAACAATTTCGATATGGTGACATCAACGAGGACCCTAACCATCAAATTCCTGACCTTAAATGGAGTCAAATGTGTGCAGAGGGAGCAACAAGTAGCCCGACGCTGTTATGAGAATGAAGTTAAACTTGAGGTCTAAGGGAAGAAGGTAAATGTAGTGTCTGAAGGAGAACCCCAGGCAACGAGCATGAGAGGGGTTAGCCACAACCTTGACCCTCGAGAGGTGGACACTGAGCAAGCCATTGGACCAGTCAAAGAGCTTGAAGATGTGCAAGTAAGCAAGGCAGACGAGGAAAGATGCCTCAAGTTGGGAAAATGCCTACCATCCGATGTGAAAGCACAACTTGTGGATTTTCTTAAGGCAAATATGGACATTTTCACCTGGAACCATGAAGATATGGTGGGCACGGATCCGAATGTGATGTCACATTGAATATCGATCCCCAGGTTAGACCAGTTTGCCAAAAAAGAAGACCAATAACTGTTAAATGCTACGTAGCACTCAAAGAAGAGGTGGATAGGCTCTTAGCGAACAACTTCATCTGAGAAGCGCATTACCCCACTTAGGTGGCTAATCCTGTCCTTGTAAAGAAGAAGAACAGAAAATGGAGGACATGTATCGATTTTATCTACCTTAATAAGGCGTGCCCCAAAGATAGCTTCCCTTTGCCAAGGATAGACCAGCTCATAGATGTGACGGCGGGGCATGAAGTCCTCAACTTCATGGATGCCTACTCAGGGTACAATCAAATTTTAATGGCCGCACAGGACAAAGAGCATACCTCATTTATTACTAATCACAGGTTATACTACTATAAGCTAATGCCTTTTAGGCTTAAGAATGCAAGGGCAACCTACCAGCGATTAGTAAATATGATGTTTCAAGATCAGATTGGCAAGACCATGGAAGTATATGTTGATGACATGCTGGTAAAGTCCAAGCAGCTTGTCGATCACATCTGTGACCTAGAAGAGATGCTCCAACCCTAAGAAGGTATCGGATGAAGCTGAACTCGCACAAATGTGTGTTTGGAGTGGCCTCGAGCAAATTCCTCAGTTTTATAGTCAATAATAGAGGGATCGAATTGAATCCGGAGAAGATTAGAGCACTTCTTGATATATGTTCTCCCACTGGTCTAAAGGATGTCCAAAGCTTGAATGGCCAGGTCGCTGCGCTCAGCAGATTCATTTCGAAGGCAATGGACAAGTGTGTTCCTTTTTTCTACGTCATCAAGAAGGTGAAAAGTTTCGAATGGACCCTGGAGTGTGAGGTCACTTTTCAGGAGCTCAAGTCGTACCTCAGATGAGCACCTCTCCTATCCAAACTAAAAGAGGGTGAGAGACTGACTATGTACTTAGGGGTATCCCAGCATGCCTTGAGCCCAGCCTTAACATGAGAAAAGGGAGGAACTTAACTCCCCATTTACTATGTGAGCAAGACGCTACTGGATGCCGAAACAAGACACTCACCCATGGAAAAACTCATCTACTGCCTGGTCATCTCCTCGAGGAAGCTGCGATCCTATTTCCAAGCCCACAGCATCAAAGCCCTTACCCAATTCCTGCTACGACAAGTCTTGCAGAAAACGGATGCCTCAAGACGGCTACTCAAGTGGGTAATAGAGCTCGCCCAGTTTGATATCGAATATAAGCCTAGATCAGCCATCAAAGGATAAGCACTGGCCAATTTTATTATTGAATTCATAAGGCTTGTGCAAAAGGAGGTAGAAATTCCTGAGGTGCTGTGGTAGGAATTATTTGTTAACAGGTCATCCAGTGACCAAAAGGCCAGGGTGGGGATGCTTCTCATCAGTCTAGAAGGACACAATGTCTTTTACACTTTAAGATTTGGCTTTCAAGCCACTAACAATGAAGCTGAGTACAAAGCCTTGTTGGTGGGTTTGCGGTTGGCCAAGGAGGTATGAGCCGAAAGATTAAAGATTTTCAACGACTTGCAACTCATCGTCTGCCAGGTGAAGGGTGAATACCAACCTTGAGGATCGTAGATGATGAACTATCTCCAGAAGGTCCAGGAATTTTTAGGATCCTTCTAGCAATACAAGATCAATTTAATCCCACGAGCCTAAAACGTGCATGCTGATGCTTTGGCTTGACTGTCCACCACTGAAGATCTCGATCTCTTGGGAACAGTTTCGATAGAACTCCTTCCATCCCCAAGTATTGAACAACAAGATGTCATGATGACGATTGCCAGAACGCTTGACTCCTGGATGAATCTGATCCTAGACTACTTGTAGAATGAAAAGTTACCTAAAGATAGACTCGAAGCACAACATCTGCGAGCTCGAGCAACTAGATATTGCATCTGTGATGACGCACTTTACAAGAGAGGGTTCATGATCCCACTTCTGATATGCATAGATGGCGAAGACTGCGATATTGTCCTAGAGGAGATTCATGCAGGTCATTGTGGAAACCATGCTGGGGGCTATCCCTGGCACAAAAGGCTCTTCGACAAAGATTCTACTAGCCAATGATGAAGCAAAATGCTATAAACCTCATCAAGAGGTGTGATAAGTGCCAGAGATTTTTAAAAGTGCCATAAGCTCTGCCAGCTTACCTAAAGCAAATGATCAGTCTGTGACTATTCGCAATCTAGGGAATGGACTTGATCGGACCACTTCCTACGGCTCGAGAGAATTGCAAGTATGCAATAGTGGCTGTGGACTACTTCACCAAGTGGGTAGAGGCAAAGGAACTTGCCAAGATCTCATCTTCTAAGGTCAAAAAATTTATGTGGAACAACATCATCTGCAGGTTTGGAATCCCTCAGCAGATCGTAACCGAAAACAGGACTCAGTTTACTAGTAAGCAATTCTTCAAGTTCTGCGATGACCTCAAAATCACTAAAAGCTTCACGGCCATAGACCATCCTCAAGCCAATGGATAAGTAGAAGCAGTCAGTAAGATCATTAAGAGGATCTTGAAAACTAAACTAGAAGCTAAAAAGGGGGCCTAGGTGGACGAATTACAGGCAATGCTATGAGCCTACAGGACCATGCCTTGCAGCTCCATAGGGGAAACCCCCTTTTCGATGGTATACAGATGCAAGGCAATGGTCCCAGTAGAACTTGAGGTCATGATGCATCGAAGAATTATTTTCAACCTGGAAGACAACAACCAGCTGCTTGCTATGAACCTGGACCTTGTGGAAGAAGCGAGAGAAAGAGCTAGCCTCAGGGTTGCCACTCACCAATGATGCATAGCGAGATACTACAATCGCAAGGTGCGAGCTCAGAAATTCAAACTCAACGATCTCATCCTACGTCTCATTCTTCTTAAAGCAAGCAAGCCTAGCGAGGGGACTTTAGGATTGAACTGGGAAGGTCCAAACCTTATCAAAAGGGTCATGAGCGATGGAGCTTACCATCTAGCAGACATGAGTGGGGTGAAGTTCCCCCAAGCTTGAAATGCCGAGCACCTCTGTCATTATTAACAATAAGTATCTCGATGTATAAGAGTTGGTTCATTGCAAATATGTATGTGATTCTTTAAATTCTTTATGGAATAAATTTCAAAGAAAATTCTAAGTAAAGTTACAAGTTATGCGATGCAATAATGGTAGATGTAGAATGTTGAGTTCTCATCCTAACATAAGTAAATAAGTTCGCACATTCAAGCATAAAAATAACAAGGAAAAATATGTTTAGCTTCTATTATAATGAAATCACTTCATACAGAATGTTCGCAAAGTTTGTCATAAACCATAGGAAAAAGAAAAACAAAGCTACAAAGTTCATATCCTAAGAGGTTAGAGCTTCGGTAGCTAAGCTTTCGTCAGGCTAAGGGTCAGAAGCTGGAACATCAGGAACTTCAACCATTGGGGCAACATCAGCGACATGAGAGCTACCTTTTCCCTGGATGACAACTTTGGCGAGAGGGACTTCAACCCTGGCACTTTATCTTTTCCTTGTAGAGTTGGCCTTAGTAACTCTCCTCTTATAGGGATCCACGGCTTCGAGAGCTTAGGGGCCGAAGAAGGAGAAGTCCAGCTTAGGATATCTCTCCCACAAAGTGAAGAAGAATGCAGTGCAAGTCCTAGTCCTCACTTCCCTAGCCACTTTCGCCACCTATGAGGATGTCTCTGCTTTGGCTTTGGCTTTGGCTGCTTCCTCCTTGGCGAGCTGAAGTTATCTCTTCAATGTCTCCAGTTCTTCAGTGGCAACCTTAACTCACTGATCTGCAAACTTCACATTTTTCTCGGCGGTATCAGCTGTTTTCATTGCTAACTACAAATGTGACTGGGCTTCATCCAACTCTATTCTCGCCTTGTTTAAGTCTTTGGTAGCAAGACCAAAGTTTATCTCAGCAATCTCACAATGTTCAACCTCGTGAGATAGAGTAGTCTCTAACTCTTTAACTTTCTCCCTGAGCTTCAGGACCTCAGCTATTTGGACTGCCAATTCGTCCAGGAGAGCAAACTTCTCATCATCCTGGTCCTGAAGTGCTTCCTCAATCTTCATCAGAGTTAGTAAGCTCTGCGAGAACAAACAACAAGATTAGACTATGAAGCAAATAGAGTGACTTAGATAAAGAGCGATACTTACCACCAAACCGTGATGGGATGCATACCCTACCAGCCTCCTAATGGTGAATTCCTCAGCCTCCAGCACGCTAACTTTGTCACCGTAACCCAAGATCGTGCTCAGGTTCTCAACAAAGGTTTGAGCATACCCTTCCATCTTGGAGCCGAGTTTGGTCAACGGCCTCATAGTCTCGACCTCTCATGCTGTGCGTTTACAAGAGGTCACTTTCTTTTTCCCTTTGTTATCCTTTTACTTTTTTGAAGGAGGACCGGAAGGACTGGCGATGCCAACTGTTGCTACTTCTTCGGATCGCAATATGGGGGCTGGTCCTGACTAAAGGACCGTAACAAGAGCAGCTAGAGTAGTTGGTTGCTCTGTAATGATAGGAGTCGCTTCGATCTCGGGGACTGGGGGATGGCCTATAACAGTCAAAGTTGATTCGATCTCGTGGGTCAGAAGGGCTTCCTCCTCGCTATCCGAGGGTGCCGTCCTCAGG
The DNA here is from genome assembly GCA_026873985.1 of Saraca asoca. Taxonomy (NCBI): domain Eukaryota; kingdom Viridiplantae; phylum Streptophyta; class Magnoliopsida; order Fabales; family Fabaceae; genus Saraca; species Saraca asoca. The sequence continues at coordinate 4,934 of JANHAO010002995.1, read as the reverse complement.
ATAAGTTCCATAATCTTATCGTAATCATCAAAGTTTGCGGGCTTGTAATAACAGAGGATGCTTTTGTCAAACTGAAAGTCATTCTCGAGGTCGTTGATTTCGTGAACTAATCTAAGAGCTCCAGCTTCTTGGCCCCTAGCGTTAGCCGCCTACCGATCCCCATCTGTAAAATCAAGCAAAGGTCAGAATCAAGAGTAAATATCAAAAAGCTATTAAGTTTACTCGTACCCAACTGACCTACCCGGAATGAGAATGAAATCAAAATTCTTGAGATAACATAGTGAGGGGCATGAGATGTAAAACCAACGAGACTTATAACACCCTGCATTGGACTTCCCTTTTGCATCCCCCTTCGGTAAGATGCTCTTATACAGTGTTTGTCAAGCCGAAAGGTAGTAAAGCCCATCCTTTGAGTTCGCGCACCTCAGATTGTACAAATAACACAGTTTTGGGTGATGGTGGAAGAAGGCCATTACCCATATGGATCAGGGCTAGCAAGATAAGTGAAGTATACGAGTTTGGTGTTAGTTAGAAAGTTTTATTTTATTCAAAAAGTTAACGATGAAGGGTTGCATGGTAAATCTTAATCCCACTGTGAGGTATGGGAGACTAATAGCTACGAAGCCCCAAGGTGGATGAGCAGCATAGTCGTCCGAAGTGGGAACTATGGCACTGCACCCTTTGGGAATCCGACACGATGAATTGCAATTTGAACGTTGCGAAGACCTATAGTTGAGAATGTAGCTGGAATACATGACAGTCAAGGCGTTGGCCCGCAACGGTCTCTCGGCCCTTGATGTGTTCCGAACAAGTGTTTAGGTCCATAGCGACCTCCTTCCCACTCGAGGTCTCTTCGTCAGCACGTCATACGACCCCCGAGCTTTAGGATGAGTCTGGATCGTCGTCCTCACTCCTAATTATATGACAGTAACGTGCATGACCTACTCCCATCCACACAAAGAAAAAAAGGCTAGTCAGGTCATTGAGAGCGAACCCTACCGAAGACTAAGATGAATGACCTTCCCTACACTATAGGCCATGCACACCCTAAGTCACCGCATCGACAACCTAGATTCCGGTAGAAGGAAAGGGCACTCCGACCAAATCGTAGAACTTCAAAAGACTAAAATCAACGTTCAAAATCCTAAAGCCTACCAGTAGCCTAACTGCTCTGATCTAGACAAAACGAAGCATCTAAATCATCTCTACCTATCAACATTATCGTCTCCTAACCAGTCACGATCAAGTCCCTTATTCCCTAAAAAAGGAAAATGCATAAAAAATGCAAAGATAAAAGAGACATATCGTGACTAACGGAGGTAGAAGGTTCAGGAGTTCGGCTAATGATCGAAAAAGTGGACTAGACCTGATAGAAATCAACGGTGGAGGAACTACACAGTAATCGGGAGAGCAAATAAGCAGAGGAAATTGCAACTCTGGAAGTTTTTGAATGGCAAGTTGAGATGGAGAGAGAAGGCACTCTCAGCTTATAAGGGGGTGCGATCCCACCGTTGGATCAAAGAGGCTGCCAGTTACCCATGATCTAATGGTCTAGGGAGGACAGCAGCCAGCTGATGATGACACGGTGCACACGTATCAAAATTGGGAGTAATTATTGCCAGCCGCCGTTGGAAACTGAAAAGTCGTGCGTGAGACCAAATGGGAGTGCCAAATGTCTCATTGAGGTCACAAATCACGCAGTGCTGGATTATGATAGTAGTTCGAGACCTCACATCCAAGGAGTGCTCCACACACAAAAACCTTGTGCGAGTCACGTCCAAGGAGTGCTCCATGCACAAAAGCCTTGTACGAACAAGTTCAAGATGTCATGTCCAAGAAGTGCTAGCCACGCACAAAAATCTTGTGTGAGTCACGTCCAAGGAGTGCTCCACGCACAAAAACCTTGCGCAAACAAATTCAAGACCTCGCATTCAAGAAGTGCTAGCCATGCACAAAAATCTTGCGCGAGCTACATCCAAGGAGTGCGTCACACATAAAAACCTTGCACGAGCAAATTCAAGACCTCGCATCCAAGAAGTGCTAGCCACACACAAAAATCTTGCGCAAGCCATGTCCAAGGAGTGCTCTACTCACAAAAACCTTATGCGAACAAGTTCAAGACCTCGCATCCAAGAAGTGTGCTAGTCACGCACAAAAATCTTGTGCGAATCAGCATGATCGACTGGTCATACAAATGGCACATATCCTTTAAGTTGAAACTTGTTGATTTAAGCCGATTGGCTTGTATTTTACTCTTATAACAAGGGTTAATTATCCTATGAAACATTTCACGTAACAATTATCGAGTTATAAGTTGCCATCGGCAACCAACTAGATCAACGATATAACGAGTTTACAAAGGCAAAAGATATGAGCGTAATGCTTGAAGTTTTAATTAAAGAACCTCTTTCAATGAGGCAGATTTACATCAGAAAATCTCACATACAAGAATAAAGCAAAAACCTGAGGTCACTAATTCAACAAAAAGAGGGAGAACCAGCCTCCAGGAGATGAACTCCTATCAGATAAAACATCCACCAACACGGCTGCTCCTATTTATAGCCTTTATCAGCCAACGATTCTTTTCCTGAGTCAAACCTCAAGCAATTCAAAAAGGAGTCAGGAATCTGGCTAGCAAGGCTGAACTTCATGGAAAAGCTATGAAAAAATAATCCAAGATCAATACAAGACTTCCCAAGAGCCAACAAGAGAAGTTATCCAGGGAAGCCACATGCAACGGGCCATTCATACCCCCAAAACCTTTGCAATGGACCATGCACACCCCGAGGAGCTTTACCAGAAGCCAAACTGCTAAAAATGTAAAGGGCTTACCTAAAGCATCCATCAGGCAATCTCATGGAGAAACAATAGGAGCTCAATAGGCTTTATAAACTAGTCCGGGTCCATTAAGTGACCTAAAGGACATTTGGCTATTCTAGATCGGACCATCCAAAAAAAAATGAGATCGCCACGTCAACGACTGAAAACTATGTATAGTAAGGGGTATGGCCTAAAGCAAGGGAAATGAAAGCATGAAAGACAGAAAAGACAACACAACAGTCTGAGCATGAAGACTTATCTGTCCTGCAGATTGCAGACAAAGACTTTCACTACTAGTTGCAACTCCCAGCCCGCAAGGCAAGTTGAGAGCCCGCAAGGCAAGTTGAGAGTTGGGAGGCTTATGTTATGGGCATTTTTCGAAAAGCACGATTTGGGCCGGCTAAGGTCCAATAGGAGACATAGCTAACCAGATGGAGGCCCGGATTGGGGATCGAGGTTGCTCAACCAAGGTTCCAAGTCATCGGGCGCGAGCTGAAAACATTGAGCAGGTTGCAACAGGGAGTGTAGGTCGCAGAGGAGGCCCTCAACCTGTCAGTGAGAAGGCTAACACCCTAGTCGTCCTAGAGGAGAACGACCGAGCAAGAACAGCAAGGTCGGCCAAAGTTCCAGCTCACTCACTAGCGCAGTGCCAGGTCGCAAGGTTAGATAGCCGGACGCATGTACAGAGCCCAGTCAGTAATCCAAGGCACATGTTTCTAACTAACAGCTCAGCCTCCAAACCTACACATCAACCCCTTTGAAAATTCGACAATAATTTACCCAGCATTAATTATCCGACGCCAAGCATTAAATGCCCAGAGCGGTGAAAATAATAATTTTATTATTTGTAAAATTACACTTGTAATCTTCCCCATTTCTATAAATAAGAAGGGATGACCACTGTAAAAAAGGGAGGGGAGAATTTGCATGCAGAAACTCTATCGGGAAATCTAGTGAGCACTGTACTCTGTGAGAAAATACTTCCATTGTACTCAAAAAATAACCTTCAGTTGATAATCAAAACCATCATAGACGTAGGAGTCAACCTAACTTTAGCTAAACCACGATAAAATTTCTGGTGTTTGTTGTCTTTTTTCTCTCCCATTATATGCCTTTTTTGTTTTCTACTATATTCTATTTGCAGTTAAGGGTGATATTGAACACAAACCTGTTGACCGGATTTTTGTATTAATATTATTAAAATTATTTAAATTTTGAATTATGTAGCTCACTAAAATATCAAAATATTTTTAACTTTTATTTTGAATATTAATATTTAAATATAATATTACCAAATTTTAAGTTAAAAATTATTTCAATAATATTAAAATACCAAAATTTCATTACCTAAATAAATAATTCAAATATTAAAAATTTGAAATGAAAATATTATTTAATAATTTAGAAAATTAAAAAATTAAATTAAAATTTTAATACTTTAATAGAAATAAAATTTAAAAGTTAAAATAGAAATCAATTATAGATATTTTAATAAATAATAATTATTAAAATAGATAAATATATAAGTTCTATTCCCGATTTAAATTAGAATATAAAAAATTAAAATTAAAATTAAAATTCCTTTGCACTTGCTCTCTTACAGCAAGTGAAGCACACTTTTTGTATGGCAACATTTGGGTAAAAATATATACTAAGGCTTGTATATTATTAGGAAGATATCATAATTAATATATTATCTTTAAAAAATATACATTTCAAAATTAATTTTTTATGATATATCAAAAATATTTTAAATTGAAATTACGATAATATTCAGAAGGGATAAAAATTTTAAAAAGAGAAATATCAAATATCAAATTCATGCCAAAAGTTAGATAGGTGGAAATTTAAAAAATAAGAATTTTTAAATATACATTATCTACAAAATCGAAATAAAATATTACTAATTGTGTCTTAATAAATATTTTATTTGTATATAAATATAATTGTTTATTTATATATAAATTATTAAATACATAAAATCAAAATGAAATATTATTAATTGTGTTAATAAGTATTCTATTTGTATATAAATATAACTAGCGGTGAGCCCGTGCTATGCACGGGTGTAACTATGAATGCATGAATTATGTCATCATAATAAAAATTAAAGT
>JANHAO010002994.1:0-27122 GCA_026873985.1 Saraca asoca | reverse complement strand
TTAATTTCTAGATTCATAGCATTAAAATGGGCTAGACATTTTTTGGCTAAGTAAAGTATATTTTTCCCTTTATTTTATCAAACAATAAGTTAAGAGAAACAAATGAAGAATTGAAAATTTCAGACTAAGTCATATTTTTTAATTTAGTTGTGGTTGTAAAGTAGTTTTATATTTTAAGAAAAATTGTCATCTATGTTATGTTACATTAAGGTTGTTTATAATATAAGTAATTATATTATAATATTATTTTAGTCATTTTATATTTTATATTTATTCTTTTTATTATTAAATTGTTAAACATATTTATTTTCATAAATTTTTAAGTTATTAAATTATTGTTGACGTGTGAATTTGGTTCATTTCAAGATTCAATAATCAATTGAGTGTTCTTGAAATCTCAAACTGTAATCTAGTTGTATGGAGAAAAATGAGAGAAAAAAAAAGGAAGAACAGTATGGGCAAAGAGGATTTTTAATTTGGTTCAGCCAAAGTCGGTTATTCGACCCTTACGTCCATGTAGTGTTATTTCTGGAAATATGTTTACAAAGTACAATATGTTTACAGAGATCACATAAGTTGATTCTCTGTCTAAGAGTGATTTTCTTAGTTTAAATCTCCCCCTTCTACAATGTTCTTAACTCCTATTTATAGTTATAGGAGTGTTACAGTTATAATCCAAAAGAGGAAAGAATAATAAAATAATCATAAGTGGGGTCTTGTCAAATTGACATGATGTCTGCAGGTTTGGCTATGCAAGTTAATCCCATTCTTGGATTTAGCCAAAGTGAGTTTTTGGAGGATAGTCGAGGCGGCATATCCTCAATCAGTGAGCTGGAGCTTCTAATGAGCTAAAATTATTGCCTTGGCCTTGCTTTGCACTTCGAGTTCATGCATGGTGTTCTGGTGCCTCTGTTCAGCGACATTAGTCTTGGGGTGAGCTAGGCTTCCTTCATCTAGACTTGCTTGTTAGGCTTTTGCTAGCCTATTTGCATGGTTCTAGAAAATACCTACAGCATTTGCCCCCAGCTCTTAGTTCGTTTTGTGGATTGGGAGCTAAAACTTGCTGGCAAAAGCTGATGATTGTAATCCACATTGCCGTCATTCAATCTTCTCATCTTATCATTTTGTTAGGCCATGCATTTAATGCACATGCTTTATAGCCGTTGGCATGGTAGTCTTGCTTTTTGCTGGATCATTAGATCAAAAGCAACTAGACAGTCTTTGGATCCATCGGTGGAGCCTGACTGGTCTATATAAGGTGTAAGAAACTCTTCTTTTTGTTTCCCGAGTGACCTAATAGGTACGTTCACTAAGCCCCCTATACCTTTGACAGTTTAGGTTTTTGACAAAGTGCTTTGAGGGTATGGCCTACTGCATATTAAGCTCCCATGAATAATTCCTCTCTGAGGATCCTAAGAATTTTCATAACCTCCTCATAGTTAAGCTGTGGAATTCGGCCCTTCCGATTGTGTTCTTTTGCCTCCTTGCATGGTTGAGTTAACCATTTGGTTTCTTCAAGCACCTTGGGGTAGTGAGGTAGAGGAATGAGCTCTTAGCTTAGGAGGAAGACTAAAAAGAGCTTGAGCAACCTCCTTGCCTATCTTAGTTGTTGATCTTTCAACAGGCACTCGACTTCTTTCTTTTGGAGCTATAATACTTTGTTCTTATTTGTACCCTTGAATCTTTATATGTAAATTCACTTCATTGAACAAGGTTTTTAATGAATGAACTTGTCAACGGTCTATTTTAGTAATTGGTCAACTGAGAGTTTTGAAACCTAAACTACTGTAAAGATGTAGAAATTTGGAGAAATGGTAAGAGCAAGAAGAAAATGAACTAGATGAACACAGAGTTTTTAACGTGGTTCAGTTAAAGCCAGTTTGGCCTCTACATCTACAGTGATTGTATTCACTCTTTGCAGTTACTTCACTATTCAGTTTCTCATAGTTACAATACTCACAGCTATTTCTCTATTTTGGTAGGGTTTCTGCATGTAATTTTTTTACTCTTTGTTACAATGGTCTCCCCTCCTATTTATGGGAGCGGGAAAGGTTACAAGTTGTAATTTAACATTGTAAAACTATGATTACAACTGCATCAAGCAATAAATGCGAGGCAAATTATTGTTGATTTTTGGAGGCTAATTTGCTAGTTGAAGTGTGTTTTAGACTATCAAGTAGACATTAGTTGTGTCCAATTATCCCAGGGGGAGCTCGCTGTGACCTTGAACTAGAGGGGGTTTCGAGCTCGCACTAGGCAACCTGCTGGCTAGCTTTTGCGACCTCGCTCTAGATTATGCCATCCCTTTTGTCTTGGTTTAGTTCGTTAGGCCTTCGCTGGCCTATTTCACTTAGTCTTAGAAATTGTCCAAAACATTAGCCCCCAACTCTCAATTCACTTTGTAAGCTGGGAGTTATTTTCTTACAAGTAGGGTTCCCCTATTTGTGGTCTGCAATGCTGTCGAGTCCTTTGCCTGTAATCTGTCGTATAGTCAAAGTCTTCGCTTATAGTCTACTGTGTTGTCATGTTAGGCTTCAATCTTTCATTTCATTTGCATCTTGGCCATATCTCCTACTGTGTACATTTTACAACTATTGGCATAGTAGTCTTGCTTTCTTCTGAACCATTTGATCAAGAACAATTGGATGTCTTCCAGACTCTTTGATAGAGTCAAGTTAGTCTATATATAAGGTGTGAGAAACCACTTTTGTCCTTTATAGAAAAAACATGATGGGTATCTTAGATGAGCCCCTTATGTTCATGGCGGTAAAAACCCTTGGTGGAGTTTTATACAACTTACTAAGAGAATTCCTCTCTGAGGATCTTAAGAAGTTTTATTATCGAAAGCTTCCATGGACAATTCCTTTTTGAGGATCTTGGGAACCTTTGTTGCCTTCCTCCATATCCTCCTCATGGTCTAGCAGATTAAGGCAACTCTTCACCTCTATTCTTTGATTTCCTTGTGTGACGAGACAATCCAGTCGATTTCTCTAAGCGCCAGGAGCTACAGGGCTGAGGGAGAAATTCTAAGCTTAGGAGGAAGACAGGAAAAAAAGAGCTGGGGCATTTTGGCTTACTTTTAGATTATAACTTATAAAAGACTTATTCCTTTTACTTATTATAGCTGTAGGCTTATGCCAGTCTTTGTGCTTTAAATTCTCTTGTGTAAATTCATCTGGTTGAAAAGGTTTTTTAGTGAAACTTTGCATATCATCCTTGTTTCCTTAGTCGTATCTTCTTCTATGTTTAATGTATGGTAGAGGATTACATTTATGCTCCTATGCATTATGTCTAAATGAACACGAGTCGAATAACTAACCAATTAGTTTATTTCAATCTGACAATGAAATTGAGCATCAAAGTGCTTCAGCTAGTAGTAAGCTTTTTGATCACATGAGCATTGCAAGTAGTGAATCGCATAAGAGCTACGTTTTGATAAACTGAATACTCAGATGACACTTTAACTAGTTCAAGCTCATAAGGGGGTTAGGGGCACCCAAGATAATACGAGGTTGAGTACACAGTGGACGATTAGATACATCTGAATTGATGAGATTACGTGCTCGGTGGGTGATTAGGTACGCCCAGGCCGAGATGAGTGTGTAATGAGCAATTAGGTGCACTCATGCTGATGCAAGGTTGAGTGCATAGTGGATAATTTAGGTGCACCTAAATTGGCGATATTACATGCTCGGTGGGCGATTAGGTGTGCCCTAGATGAGATGAGTGCACAGTGAGCGATTAGGTGTGTCTGAACTGACACAAGGTCACAGTGGTAATTAGGTGTGCCTGAGCTATCAGTAGGTGATTAGGTGTGCTTGAGTTAAAGCGAGGTTGGGTGCACAGTAGGCGATTAGGTGCGCATGCACTAGCACGAGGTAGCGAGGGCAATTAGGTGTGCTCAAGCTGAAGTAAGGTCAAGTGCATAGTGGGCAATTAGATATACACGCACTAACACGAGGTCATGGGGGTGATTAGGTGTACCCGAGTTGTCAGTAGGCGCTTAGGTGTGCATGCACTGGCACGAGGTCACGGAGGCAATTATGTATGCTCGAGCTATTAGTAGGTGATTAGGTGCACTTGAGTTGAAGCAAAGTCGAGTGCACAATGGGCAATTAGATGTGTATGGATTGACACGAGATTGCGGAGGCGATTAGGTGCACTCGAATTGGCGAGATTACATGCTTGGTAGGCGATTAGATGCACCTAGGCTGAGATGAGTGCACAATGAGTGATTAGGTGTGTTTGAACTGGCACGAGGTCACAGTGAGAATTAGGTGTGCCTGAGTTGAAGCGAGGTCGAGTACGTAGTAGGTAATTAGGTATACATGCACTGGTATGAGGTAGCGGGGGTGATTAGGTGTGCCCGAGTTGAAGTAAGGTCAAGTGCATTATGGGTAATTAGGTGCGCATACACTGACATGAGATTGTGGGGGAAATTATATGCTCTCAAACTATCAGTAGGCAATTAGGTATGCCTGAGTTGAAGCAAAGTCAAGTGTGCAATGGGCGATTAGGTGCGCATGCACTAGCATAAGGTCGTAAGGGTGATTAGGTGTGCCCAGGCTATTAGTAGGAGATGAGGTGTGCCTGAACTGAAGCGAGGTCAAGTGTGCAATGGGTGATTAGGTGTGCATGCACTAGCACGAGGTCACAGGAGTGATTAGGCGTGTCCAAGCTGTCAGTAGGTAATTAGGTGCACCTGAACTAAAGCGAGATCGAGTGTGCAATGGGTAATTAGGTGCGCATGCACTAGCATGAGGTTGCGGGGGTGATTAGGTGCGCCTAAGCCAAAGTGAGGTTGAGTGCACAGTGGGTGATTAGATGCGCATGCACAAGCATGAGGTCGCAGAGGTGATTAGGTGTGCCTGAGTTGTTAGTAGGTGATTAGGTGCACCTGAGCTAAAATGAGGTCGAGTGTGCAGTGGGTGATTAGGTGAGCACACAATGGCACGAGGTCACTGGAGTGATTAGGTACATCCGAGCTTTTAGTAGGTGATTAGGTATGCTTAAGCTAAAGTGAGGTCAAGTGTATAGTGGGCGATTAGGTGCGCACGCACTGAAATGAGGTCACGGGGACATTTAGGTGTATCCGAGCTATTAGTAGGCGATTAAGTGCGCCTGAGCTGAAGTGAGGAATAGGTCGTATAGAAGCTGAGAGTAATAGGTCACATAGAAGTTACGAGTAATGGGTCACATGGAAGCTGTGAGTAATGGCATGTGGAATAACTAGAGATCTATAGCTCATAGGTTGCTATTTGCGATTTGGCAAGTTGTTTCACACATTAGTTTTATCTGTGACTCTTCAATTTTTGTGGGTAGCGTAGTGATTACTATCTTCAGCGAACATTTCTGCCAGGCTAGTGAGAACTTTAATTTTGGCATGCGTTAAGTTGTTAGATCATGGGTTGTTCAAAGAGCTTCCAGATTTGACAGCTATACCATGCATAATAAAAGCTGGGAAACTCTTTTCCTCTTTTCATCTATCATTTGAAGTCCGACACATATAGACTCTTCCTCACTACCTTCTCTATGGGTTCTACAACCATTCACTGCCTTCAGCTTTGTTCCAATTTTTAGAGCCCATTAGGTTAAATTTTGGTCATCGGGAACTAATTCTGCTCACGTTTTGGATCCCTTTCTTCATTTAGCATGATAAACTTCTTCCTTTGACTTGTTGTTTTTGAGTTTTTGTTAAGGGGTGCTTGTGAGTTTGTTTGTTTGTTTGCTATCAACGAAAATTGGAATGCTAGATAAATTTTTATGTACTTTTCCTTTAGTTGTATTTGGTTCGTTTGTCAGTAGATGTTAGGGTTTCTAGTGGTGGCGAAGTTTTCAACTAGTTTTCTAGGTTTCATAAGCCCAATAGTCAAAACCCCCCTTGTATTTTAAGTTTGGGTTTCAGTGACTTGAGGCAGATGTGACCCTCCTTTTTAAGACGAACTTCTTAGACTTAGGGATCAGTCTGTCACTAGTGACATAATCATTTCTTTTTTCTTTTTCATGTAGATGTCTTTGCCTTGTAGACACCATCGTCACCTAATAGTCAGTGAAGACAATGAGTCCTCTGAAGAGAGCGAGCAGTTGCTTCGTGTTGTTGGGGCGTAACCTCTCATAGTGGCGAGGTCACAAATGAGTTTGTAGCTCACTTCGGGCTAGAGGCGTCTATAGCTCGCTTTCCTTTCATACATCACCCTTCCAGCGTCAAATTTATAGAGCTCAGAGAGATTGCTGAGGCATAAATTTTTCGAAAAGGTTGCCATGTAGCACCATCCTGTAATAATCATGCTGATCACCATCCTCAGAAATTTGTAGCTATCAGTGTCCAATACCTTAATACGAGTCTTAAGTTCCTAGTCCCCCCTTACATAATCTATTTTCTGAACGAGTTAAAACTCTCTCCTTTCCAGCTAACTCCTAATGCATACTCTACCCTAACTTCTCTAGCGTTGGTCTGCCTAGAAAATAGCTTTCCACCCTCTTCAGCAAAAGTCCTTTGCCGCCCCTATAGTATTAAGAACATTGAATAGCGGAAAGGGATTTACTACCTTTTGACCCATCCTTCTAAATACAAGAAGGTTTTACCTTATGGAGATGCCAAGGGAAAGTCTAACGTAGGTCATTATAAGAACTATTGATTTTATATTTCTTGCCCATCCTTGCATCACCTTTAAAATTTTTCATTTGTTATGAATCCAAGTAAGCAAGCTGGGAGGATACAGGCTGATCTTGTCTTTTATTTTGTTTCAAGTCTAAATTTTTGCTATGTTCTTTGCAGACAGAGTAAGGAAAAAGAAGCCAGAGTTGAGTGCAGAGGAGATTGAGGTGCTTGATTAGTTTGCTATCTCTGACGATTTACGAAATGACTTGAAATTTGACAAAGAGCATTTGTAGGCTTTAGGGCTCTCTCCTACTCTTAGTACCGAGCTTCTCGACAGCTCACAAGATATTGGAGCTCGGGGAGTAAGGGAGGTCACTCCTACCGATTTTAGTGAGCGAAATAGCATGGGGAGAGTTAATTTGATCAAACTTCCTCCCTCAGCTAGGTTAAGGAGTGTTGCCACACGGGCATCTGCTCAAGTTGGTCTTTCACTTAAGTCATTCTTCATTCCTCCTCAGCGGCTGTGGAGAGGACTTTACTGGCATTGATTCCTATTTCATAGTTAGGACTAGATGAGGTCAAAAGGGTGCCACTGAAGTCTTCTGATCATGAAGGGTCTTTAGTTGAGCCCCACCCAAAACATAGAGGACTAGCAAGGGGAAGGAGATCACTGTCAGCCCAGAGAAGGAGTCTGAGGACACGTAGGGGAACATGTCTGAAGGCTTAGGTCCAAAGACACTGGCATTCTATGATGTTCTTCCCAAGAATGTGGACCGGATTCTGGGGACCCATACGAAGTCACTGGAGCATGAGGAGATACACGGTAGCACTTTGTTGAGCATACTAGCTTACCATTGTCTCTATTGGTTGGTATCATTCTTCCCCAACTCTCTCATTCCTTGGAAGATGATCTAATGTGTTTGATCTTTTTAGGGGGCATTGGAAACAATAAAATTTAATGATAAGGTCTTACTTTAGGAAGAGGAGCGAGGCAAGCTACAACACGATTTGGCTGCCGTGACTAAGGAAGCGATAGAGCTAAGAAAGAAGCTAGAGCACACCGAGGCCCAGCTACAGAGTGATAATGCTATAAGGAAAAAGGCCGAGGAAGCCTTGGCTAGTAAAACAACCAGCTTGCTTTCAGGACTTTACAAGGCCAATGACAAGTTGAGGTAGAGGAGAGAGGAGATGGCAGTGTTGGCGAAGGGAGCTAAGCCTGCTAAGGTCCTCGAGAAGAAGATGCAAGCTGTAACACCTAAAAAATTTATAAAAATAAAAACAAAAATAAAATTAAAATTGAAAAAGGACTAAACTGAAAGATCGGTAGAGACTAAATTGAAAAGATTTGAGGAAGTTAGGCCTTTGTTAAGGCGGCATAAAATTTTAGGCCATAGTGAAAGGTAGTGCAAACATTGGGGGCTAAAATGTAAAATTATATAAAATATTTTTATTTATAAATAGGAACCATCCCCCTTCCTGGGCTAGCCTCCGAACCGGCTTCTCCTCCTTTATTGGCTTTCTTCTTCTCCTATCTGGTTCTCTCCAGAATTTTTTGGAGCATTGCGTGCGACCAGTGTACCTTCAGTTGTTTGCTACCTCTCAACGACTCATTCTTGGCCTGTGGGAACCCAGCCATGTTCCTGCCATCTTCTTTCTTCTCCTTCGACCGAATATTTTTCGACAAAGCATATTTTCCTCTCGGATGGTGGTTTCGATGATATCTCCATTCGGCTAACCCATCTCTGGTCATGGAAGCTTACTCTGGCATGATCCTTCAATTGGCCAATTTTCCAGTGGTATGGCTTCTTCTTCTTTCCCTTGTTACATGCTGGTTCGGCCAGCTTGAGTTTCAGACCACCAGTGGTAAATCGGTTGACGGCGGGCTGACAGGTAGACCTCCGAAACACGGTGAGTAATCCTAGATCATTAGTTTTATTCCATAGTATTCTGATTGAAAGTTATCAAGAAATTTGTATGAAAACTTGAAATGTATAGTTGTTGAAAATGGAAAATTTTAGTGATAATCTGATTCTGATGTGTTCATGATAAATTATAGATTCTGGTAATCTTGAATTGCTGTAAGTTTTACAATGTGGGTGTGAGTGGATAGTCCCACCCTTGCAAATCTTGTTTTGTATGGAGAAATGATTTTGTTGAATATTAAGCTATGATTTTTGATATAATTGATTACCGATGATGATTTATTTTAAGGTATTATTTGTATTTAAAATATATACTTTTATCCTGTTTTATTATGAGAATTGATGAAAATGTTTTCAATATGAAAAGTCTAGATAATTGGAGGCCTTGGACTCAGTGCAAACCTATTGGTAATCTGGTAACATTTGTAAATAGCCTATATGATTAGATAATACAGAAAAGAAAATGGCCTAAATGGCAGTAATAGCCAAAGGGGCGGTATTAGCCTGTTTGGTGGCATGAGAAATGTGACAGTTATATATGAGTATTCAATATGAATAATAAGTAAAAAGGAAATATTGATAATGCCATGATTACTAATAGGGGTTCCCTTGGAATCCAGGTGTTGATATTACATTTTGAATGAAGATGAAAATGGAAATGCTTTGGTTGATTTTTAAAATACTTTGATTGATTTAAATCTGTTTTGACACTACTACTTACACGAACAATAAATTTCTTACTATATAATATACTTCAAAATGTTGTTTTGAAATTATGAATCCAGTGGTAATTCCTTAGCAACCCGCAAGTGTATCTGTGTCTTTGTACTAATTGGTAGGAGAAATAAGGGGGAGACTGGGTTAGGTATGATGCGGTTGGACTTGGAGACTTAGTTCTGGTTCCCTGTTGGATTCCTTTGGGTTCGAAATCACTAGATCATCCTAGGAAACCCTTAGGTGCACTTGTGACCACCCGATGACAATTAGAGCAATAAGGGGGAGGGTATAATAAAATGATATAATTGATTGGTGTTGTGGATGATTTGGGGGTGATATGATCGATTTTGATTACCTATTGGAATTATTTGAATCCAATCAACATTTCCTTAAAGAAAAAGAAATACATTTTGAAATATTTCATTTGATACATAAATATCAGATTTATGAAAAAGCTATTTTAAAAAATATATGTGTTCTCTTACAAAATAGTTGTGAAAGAGTTTTCATAAAAGGTTTGCGGAGATGGGAATTTTGTTTGGCAAACATACTTAGTTTCAAAAGTATTTATTTTTTTGATGGATTTTATATAATTAAGTTGTAAATTAAATTTTAATTTTGGTGGAACTACTCGCTTGCTAAATATTCAAAACTTCTTCAATAGAAAATAAAAGGTATAAAACAATAAATATATATATATATAAACAGTAATAGGTAAAAACAAAAATTACAGGTTATAGTAGTTTGTGTTCAGGATAGCCAGTAGAATAAATGTTCAGTTTGGGCCACTACGTGTTTGGTTGCTGCTGCATTTGCTTTGTTGGGCATATAGCCTATATTGTTTGTTTTGTGAAAACCTTGTATAAATTAATGTTATGAATTAACTGTTAGATAAGAATACTTATTGCATTATGTTTGTGATTGAGTCCTAGATGCCTAGTAGGTTGTTGTTGTCTAATTTGGGCCACTACATGTCTATTTATTTGTTATACAAGTTTTAATAGGTGTGTGGCCCTTGTTGTATATTAAGGCCTTGAGCCAGATTATAGGGAAAACTCTGCTAGATTTTTGGCAAAATAGATGTGTATTCATGAAATCGTATACATAGTCAGGCTTGTAGGAGGTTTCTTATGGGTGACATTCTACTCCAATCACGAACCCACTAGGTGGGTTATGACACAGGCTGCTTGGGAGAGGGTAGCTCATGTCGAGGATAGGGTAGCACGAGCTAAAAAAGAGGTCAAGCGAGCTATAGAGAGGATCACCTGAGCTAAGGAAGAGACTGCTAGGGTCAAAGGGGAGGTGTTAGCCATAGTTGCTTGGGTCGAGGAGGCTATAATTTCTGATACCACCAATAGCTTTATGTATACTTTGTGGTAGAAGCATTTGGATTTGACTTTGCATTCTTTGGCAGAGAGATTGAGACAATCATTCAAGGCTTCATAAGGGATGTGAAGGCAACCTCAGCCCCAGATGTTGAAATTATTGGTGATCTTCCTAGTTGGGACGGTGACCAGGTAGAGAGTAGATTGTTGGTAGAAGAGAAATCTATGATGGGGCCTGAGGAATAGTTAACAGAAGACTTGCCTGCACCCGCTGTAGACTCAGCTCATTAGGACCTTCTTAGGCCTCCAGCCTCTTCTTAGATTACACAGCCGCACTCTTGTCTTTCTTTTTATTTTGAATGTTCTAGATATATTTTTGAATGACAATCAAATGTAAGTGAAGTTTCACCACTGATTTTTGTGTTAACTATCTACTTTGTTCAATTTTTTTTTTGTTCTAATTGGTTCTCTTTTTGAACTCTTGGCTAAATTAAACAGTTGAATGTCCTGTTAGACAACTTTGACTTTGCACCTAGATGCTAGGTCAGTAGGAAGCCATCTTAGCTTTTACAATGGTAGGCCAAATTGCCAACCTAAATGCTTGATTAGCGAGTTATGGGCAACATTTCGTCAAATTGAAAAATCAATGGGTTGCGCTTAGGGGAAACTTTGCAAATCGCATCTTGTTATTCTAGATAAACTGTTCGTTGTTAACATGAATTGCAGCAGGCATCATGAGCTCTTTAGCTTTACGAGACAACTAATCGGGTTGTTATCATCTTGGTTTTAGCTCGTAGGAAGGATCAATTTTGATTCTAGCTTGCATCAATCAGGGAGTACATTGGAAAATTCTTAATAAACACAGAATCAAAAGAGAATTTTAAACTTCTCTATTCGGATTTGAACAATGTCACAGAATTATAAGGCCAAGTTCGCTGTCATTAATAATATAGGCGAAGGTGCTTGACATTCCATGCTCCGGAAAGTTCAGCCCCATTTATATCAACCAATTGGTATGAACAATTGCCCAAATTCTTCTTTACTATGAATGGTCCTTCCCAGTTTAGACCTAAGGTCCCTTCATTAAGTTTGTGAGCTCCAAGTAAGATAAGGCACAACATAAGATTGCTTGCTCTATAACTTCGAGCTTGGACTTTTCTGTTATAATACCTTGCAATCCACTCTTGGTAAGCTACAAACCTAAGGCAAGCCATGTCCCTTACTTCTTTAAAGAGGTTGAGATTTACAGTGAGTAGTTGATTATTTTCTTTTGAATTGAAGGTAGCTCTCCGGTGTAAGGTTACTTTGGACTCTGTTGGTATCATTACTTTAGACTCGTAGACCATTGAGAATGGGGTTTCTCTTGTGGTGGAGCGAGCTGTAGTTCTATAGGCCTAGAGCACCTTACCAGCTCGTCCACCCATGCTCCCTTTCTGGCCTCTAGTTTTGTTTTCAAGATCTGCTTGATGATCTTGTTCACAGTTTTGACCTACCCATTGGTCTAAGGATGATCTACTATTGAGAAGCTCTTTTCAATTTTGAGGTCACTACAGAAATTGACGAACTGCTCGCTGGTGAACTGAGTCCTGTTGTCTGTTATGATCTGTTAGGGCACCCCAAATCGGGAAATGATATTGTTCTAAACGAATTTTTCAATCTTGGAAGAAGAGATCTCAGCCAATTCCTTTGCTTCTACCCGCTTAGTAAAATAGTTAATAGCTACTACTACTTGCTTGCAGTTCCCTTGACTTATAGGGAGAGGCCCAATCAAATCCATACCCTATATCGTGAAGGGCCAAGGGCTAACTATTTGTTGAAGGCAGGAAGGAGGAGCTCGAGGGACCTTAGCAAACCTTTGACATTTATCACACTGTTTAACCAGGTTGATCATGTCCTTTTTCATAGTTAGCCAGAAAAAACCTTGTCGGAGTGCCTTTTGAGCTAGAGATAGCCCCGTAGTGTGGTTTCTACGGTGTCTAGCTTGAATTTCTCTCAGGATGGCGTTGCAATCAGGGCCATCAATGCATCTAAAGAGTGGGACTGAAAAGCCCTTTTTATAAAGCATGTCATCGATAATACAATATCAAACAGCTTAAGCTCACATACGCCACGCTTCTAGTTTGTCATCTGGCAGCTGCCGTCTGGTAAATATGTTAAGATGGGGCTTATCCATGAGCTTTAGGCCATAACAGTTGTTATTAGGATGTCCTTTTGTTCTTTATTTGGTGATAGGAGAATTTCTACCGAGGTTGCACCTAAGAAATCTGCATCCCTGGTTACGGCCAAGCGAGTTAGTGCATCCGCATGTGTAATATGAGCTCAAGGGATCTAATTGATCTCGTATCTTTGGAAGTTATTAAGTAATTCTTGAACCTTCTGGAGGTAGATAGCCATCCTTGATCCTTTTGCTTGATACTCACCCTTTATGTGACACGCAACGAGCTGAGAATTGCTAAATATCCTTAAATTTTCAACTCGTACGTCCCTTACTTGATGGAGTCCTATGAGCAATGCTTCATATTCTACTTCATTATTGGTGGTCTAGAATTCAAATCAAAGGAAGCAAAGGATTTTATATCCCTTTGGGCTTATTAACAGCATTCCTGCCCTTATTTTTTGCTTGCACGAGGGCCCATCCATATAGAGCTCCCACCATGGGCTTTTTGAAGTTTTAGCTTCCTTCCCCATTGGTTCAATAAACTTTACTAAGGCTTGCCGCTTGATTGTCGACCTTGGTTTGTACTGAATATCGAATTAGGCTAACTTGATGGCCCACTTAAGCAAGTGACCTAAGGCGTCAGTCTTCGCAGAGTTTGCCTTAACAGGTATATGCCTGGAAGTAAGGCTGTAATTTCCTGGAGGTAACCACGAGACAATAAGCAAGCTTCTCCATAGGTGTGTAATTCTCTTCTATGTTCATCAGCCTTTTGCTCACATAATAAACTAGAAGTTGGGCTCTGTTTTCTTCTCGGACAAGAGCTACGCTTATGGCGTGTTGGGAGACTTTCAGGTAAAGAATAAGTTTTTTGGCTTCCTGTGGATTTGATAACAACAAAGCTTGGCCCATATATTCTTTCAGGTGCCGGAATATAGCCTTGCATTTCTCAGTCCATGCAAACTACTTAGCCTTACTCAAAGCATAAAAAAATGGCAAGTATCTATCTATTGCTTTAGAAATGAATTTGCTAAGTGCTGTGACCCGACCAATTAAACTTTGCACGTCCTTGACCCTAGTCGGGGACCTTATATTGATAAGTGCTTTGATTTTTTCTGGGTTTGCTTCAATACCTTTACTGTTAACTAGAAACCTGATAAACTTTCCTGAGGCCACTCTAAATGCACACTTATGCAGATTCGGTTTCATATGATATTTTCTCAAAATCTTGAACATTTCATCTAGGTCCTTCATGTATTCCATGACCTGCTTGAACTTCACGAGCATGTCATCCACGTAGACCTCCATAATCTTCTCGATTTGTTCTTAGAACATTATATTGACTAGCCGTTGGTATGTCACTCCTACGTTCTTTAGGCCAAAGGGCATCACCTTATAGCAATGAAGTTCACGATCTGTGATGAACGAGGTGTGCTCCTCATCCAGGGGATCCATGGGTAATTGGTTGTACCTTGAATAAGCATCCATAAAGTTAAGGAGCTGGTGTTCGACTGTTGCATCAACAAGTTGGTCAACTCTGGGTAAGGGGAGGCTATCCTTTGGGCAGGCTTTGTTGAGGTCAATGAAGTCTATGCATGTTCTCCACTTCCCAATTTTCTTCTTTACCAGAATTGGATTAGCTACCCAAGTTGGGTAGTGGGCCTCTTGGATGAATTTGTTTGTCAAAAGCTTGTCTACCTCTTCTTTGAGAGTAATAAACCATTCGATGGTCAGCAGCCTCCTTTTCTGGAAAATTGGTTTATGGAAGGGATCTATGTTCAACTTATGTGACATAATCTTGGGATCAATCCCCACCATGTCCTCGTGATTCCACACAGAAACATCCAGGTTTGCTTTAAGGAAATTAGCCAACTAAACTTTTACATTGGGGGGAAGGGGTAAGGTCTTCTCTAGCTGAGGCACCTCTCACTATCTGCCTCGCTGGCCTACACTTTCTCAAGCTCTTCTATGGGTCTGATTTCCCTATCTATATCCAGGTCATGACTAACTCGCATCATGCTTGGAGCTTGGGGTTCCCTGCTAGAAACCACGTCAACTCTCTTATCTTTTTCCTTGATCTTGACTACATCTTAATAGCATTGCTGGGCAGTATATTTTTCACCTTGTACGCACCCAACTTCATTGGGGGTTGGGAACCAAATCGTCAATGTTTTGGTTAACATGACCATGTCCAGGTCATTCATTGTTGGCCATCCTAACACTATATAGTATGCTAAGAGGTAGTCAACGATCAGGAAATCAGCTAGGGTAGTGGCTTGACAATCTTTGTCCCCCAAAGTGATAGGGAGTCTAAAAAGATTGTGTCTCCCGTGAAGCCAAAGAGGGCTTTAGGCAAAGGTTTCAGGTGGCTTTCACTCAATCCATTTGTTCAAAACATTTTTTATACATAATATTGACCGAGCTACCGGTGTCTAGCATGATCATCCCCACTTCAGTATTACTGATCTCGGCCCATATGACAAAGGCATCGTTATGGGATGATTGAATTCCCCATACATCATCATTGACAAAAGTGATGCATTTAGAGATGGTCCTAGCTCTCTTGGCAGGCCTTTCCAATTCATAGGTCATGGACAGGACATAGCTCGCACTTCGTACGTAACACTTGTGTGGCCCATGCAAGGTGCCTGTAACATACGGCCTACCATGGATATTATAGATAGTTCTGACCACCGTTATTTGCTCTTGTTCAGTTGGCTATGATGACTGTGTTGACTGTTGGGATTGTTGAGGTTGCTACCCTGCATGTTGGATTACATAGTCTCTCAAGCTGCCTCTTTTGATTAGATCCTTAAATGCATCATCAAGTAACTTGCATTCAGAGGTGTTATGCTCGATGTCGTTATGGTAGGCACAAAACCTGCCAGCATCCTTGTACTTGTATGGAGTCTTCAAGGGTCCAAGGTGCCCAAAATCTTCCTTATGCTTCTCGGTGGCATATATCCTCTCAGGGGTGTCAAAAAGGATACTGTAATTATCAT
Source organism: Saraca asoca (assembly GCA_026873985.1). Lineage (NCBI taxonomy): Eukaryota > Viridiplantae > Streptophyta > Magnoliopsida > Fabales > Fabaceae > Saraca > Saraca asoca. Next base: position 11,400 of record JANHAO010002994.1, on the reverse strand, counting down.
GGTGACCCTGGGGCCGGGATCATTCCCTTCTAACCTTCTTGGCCAGTTGGACTCTGGCACTATTATTTTGACCCATCTTGCCTTTTCCATGACTACTCCTTCTCTTGTTTTGATTAAAGGCAGAGCCACCAGCCTCGCTTATTTGTCTGAGCTTCTTTGAACCAAAGGTCTCCTCCTATCTGACATCTATTGTAGCTTACTCGTAGAATTCTCCTAGATCTCTCACTGGGGACTTGTATATACTTTCATACAGCTTTCTATCTTTATAGAGTCCCGCTGAGATCACTATTAAGATACTATCATCGGAAGGGCTTTCTACGTTGTTCACCTTGCTGTGGAATCTTGTAATATAGTCCTTCAGCGACTTATCCTTCTGTTGAAAAATCATTATAAGGTGACGAGACGGTGTGAGCAACCTCCTTTGAGTGTATTTGTCAATAAATCTTTTTTGGCATTCCTTCCAACTACTAATGCTGCAAGCTAGAAGGTTCTTAAACCACACCCAGGATACATCTCCAAAAGTAGCTGGAAAGACATAGCATATGACTAAGGGGTTACTTGTTTAGAGGTCCATCTAGATATTAAAGGCATTCAGGTGGTCATAAGGATCACTTTTTCCCTCATATGGTGGGATGGCAGGGACTTTGAATCGGTGAGGGAGAGGTTTTGTCTTGATTTCCTTGAAAAATGGGGTTATCTCTTCGTAGTGATCTAACTAGCCTTGAGCTGAGGGGCGCTTTCCCAACCTTTGCACCCTTTGCAATAATTCTTCCATAACTGAATCTTTCATTTTAGACCGTCGGCCCCTGGTACTAGTACAACTACATTCGAGCCCTCAGTGTAATACGAGCTCCCCAGTCGTTGATTTCTATCATGCTTGTGATCTTGGCGATCCTGTGATTTGGATCGCGAGCTAAAGGAGCAGGTTGAGTTCGCTCATCGAGGTCCTTCCCCAGCTTGATTTTCTCCCTAAACTAGCACCTTTTTCTACAGTCCTTGGTCTACTCTCCAGGCTAGTGCAGCTTCAGCTTGTTTTTGGACCCCGTGGGTATGCACCTGGGTTAATGCTGTAATTGCATCAACAAGTCTCCTGACAGTATTCTTGAGTGACTCCTGGCACCAATGTAATGCTTGCACTCCATCTGTCTCCAAGAGGATGGCAGAAGCGCTTGTTGGGAATGGGTTTCCATCTCCCAACATGTTTTGTTGTTGCCCTTCACGGTTGCATGATTGGTTAGTGGCAACATCAGAACTCTTAGTTGTTCTTCCTCTTGCCATCACATTTGGTTGGTGTTTCGACAGGAAAGCAGTTTAGTCCTATCGAGTGTGCCAAATGTTGACAGTTGATTTTGATAATCGATCAATTGTAGGTTCTGAAACCCAAACTACTGTAAAGACGTAGAAATTTGGAGAAATGGCAAGAGCAAGAAGAAGACGAACAAGACGAACACACAAAGTTTTTAATGTGATTCGACTAAAGCCAGTTTGGCCTCTACATGTATGATGATTGTATTCACTATTTGTAGTTGCTTCACTATTCAGTTTCTCACAATTACAATGCTCACAACTCTCTCTATTTTGGTAGGATTTCTGCATATAATTTTCTTACTCTTCATTACAATGGTTTCCCCTCCTATTTATAGGAGCGGGGAAGGTTATAAGAATTTAATATTGTAAAACAATGATTACAATCGTATCAAGCAATAAATGCTAAGCATCGGTAATAAATGCAGGGCAAATCATTGTCGATTTTCAGAGGCTGATTTGCTAGTTAAAGTGTATTTTAGATTTTCAAGCAGACATTAACTATGTCCGATTAACTCAGGGGAGCTCACTACGACCTTAAACTAGTGGGGGCTACGAGCTCGCATTGGGTGACCTGTTGGCTGGCTTTTGCGACCTCATTCTAGATTGGGTTGCCCTTCTTGTCTTGGTTTGGTTCGTTGGGCTTTCGCTAACTCATTTCACTCAGTCCTGAAAATTGTCTATAACAAAACTTTTTCACGATTCTTGTGTGTTATGTTGGATGCTCTGTATAGCATGTAGGTTGACATGAATAAATTCCTACAAATCATAGCTAAATAAAATAGTAAGTTGAATGACCAATCAGTCATATTAATGCTTTTCTATTAACAATAAATTTGAGCACTAGAGTATCTCAGCTAATAATGAGTTTGAGTATTTAGGTAGGTCACACGAAAGCTGTGCCTTAACTAGCATGAGTAAGTCTCATAAAAGTTATGCCTTAGAATAGTAGGTCACATGAAAGTTGCGCCTTAGATATTAAGTCACATGAAAGTTACACCTTAATGAGATAGGTCGTATGAGAGCTGCGCCTTAACGTGATAGGTCACATAGCTACACTTCTACCAGCAATCTCACTGCTCAGGCAGGGTAGTACGAATGTGCCTCTGCTAATAATTAGGGGTGTTAAATAGGCTTAAGGCCCGCAGGTCAAGTGGGTCGGCCTATAGATCTGGAGTGGACTGAACATATTAAAATTACTGCAGTCCAAGCAGATCGAATCCACATGAACACGGACTGGTCCGCAGGCCTAATTGTTTTGTATCACTTAAGTTTCTTGTTTCCGATCCCCTTGCCCGTAATTCTTCACTGCTTCCAAACAAACACCACGTTCTTCTGCATTTTGCCACCGGCCTTGCATTGCTCAGCCTTCTACAGCTCGGTCGAAGAAGTTAGCAGTGGCGGCTAGAAAGCTCAAAGTTTTCAAACTTGAGCAGTCCTAATCTTCAAGAAAGGCTCAAATTAAGAAGGAATAGTCCCTAAAATCGCTAGCCAAGTCCATGACTGTTTGGTTGAATTTTTTGTTTGGAAACCTTGCTTTGTGTGGTTGCAACTTGACCATTGTCGAAATCCAAATTGGGGATGTAGATTTGTCCCTGTCAGCAAGAAAGGGGAAGAGGGATAGTGGTCCTGGGATTTCTATTAGGGTTCACACAACATGGCGTAATCCAAAATGGCATAAGAGCATGTGGTGGCAGTTTGAGGGCATCGACGATAAGGAGAATTCCGCAGTAGAGTTGCCAAATTAGATGTCTTTGTATTTGAAGGATTCTCTGAAAGATGTCTGTAGGTTTAAATACTTCATCTATTAGCTCAGCTGATAGTCAATGATAAATTGTTTGATCACATAATTGTTTATTCACTTTGTAAGAGAAACAAGTGTTTTTGGGTATTGGAAACTTCAGGTATTCAGGATGTTGCAGTTACTTAATATGATTTGTATCATACCCCATGCAAGTATAACCTAAAATTTTGTCTGAAATTGCTGAGTTTTGCTTCTCAGGATATTGATGAAGGACAATTAAGGTTGAAAGCGCATTGCCCGATAGTGATGGATGTTGGGTTGAAGGATAAGGCCACAAGAATCCTCATGTGTTATAATCCAATTTGGCTGCGAATCGGATTACATATAATTTTAGGTGGTGACTCCTTGGTGCCAAATGGAGATTTTGATTCTGAACAAGAAATCATATTTTTGAAAATGGTCATTGAGAAGCAATTTTTTTCACATGCGGGTCTAGCAAAAGCATATGCTTATAATAGGATGGTTGAGGGCCTGTATAGACCAGGTTACTATGAGAATTTAGGGAAAGTAATTTTGAAGAGAATTTTATTGCTCGTGCTTATCCTGGATAGAGCTAAGTGTCAGAGTTGCCTTCCACTTAAGTATAGCATGGATGGACTAGATCGGGGTTCCCCTTTATTATTTAAGGCAGGTTCTTGGATCAAATCAAGTAGTCCAGTGGTCCATGGTAAATCTTACTTTATGCCTCATTCCTACTTCTATTGATATTTTCATAATTAGGCTTTCTCCATTGTAGGTTGACTTTTTTGTCTTTTTGGTTGGAAAATAGAATTCCTATCTTCAGATATGATGCATGGAGAAGGCAATCTTCTGGCACACTTGGTGATTGTAAGGTACAAATTATTTTATCAACAGGTAAGTTATTCATTCCATGTGCTATGCTTATTTACTTTGATTGTGAAGGTTAAATTAGCAAAGAAGGATTCTATATCAGGACATATTTCATTAGCTAGTTGCCTTGTTATTTTGCATGGACCTCTTGTTGATTATGACTTCAGGGTTATACATTTATTTGTAGATCTTCAAGATGGAATAAGGTTGTGTAGAGCTATTCAACTTTTGCAGCATGATTCCTCTATCCTCACAGTTGGTTATATATATATATATTGAATACATGCAAGTCTATTGTTGCTATTTGCTGGATATTCCGAGTTTTATTAATTTGAGGCATTATTGTGACCACAGAAAATCGTAGTTACCTCAGATTCTCGTAAGAAGAATTTGGCAAATTGTACTCTCATCCTACAATATCTTAGGCAAGCTGGTGTTTTGCTCCATGACAGGATGACATGATGATTATGGTAGATGATATTGCCTCCGGTGATAAGGAACTTACTATCTCCTTGCTTTGGAATACATTTGTTCACTTGCAGGTAAAATTATAAATTTTTTTTTAGAGTTATGTTGCTTTAAGAAGTGTTTATCATTGACTTCTAGTTTGGAAGAATTGTAACTTCCTATGTCATTGGACTTGCAGCTACCCCTTTTGGTTGACAAAACAAGTTTGGTTAAGGAAATTCTGAAAATTTGAGGACAGGATTTGGTATGTGTTCTTTTGGATGAGTTTCCTATTTAGTTCATTCGAATTGGACCTCACGCACTGGTTCTGCTTTCCTATTGCAAATAAATTTATTGTAAATGATATTTCTTCCTTTTCACAAAGTCTCATAAACCATGCAAGTTCTGGTTCTTTGGAATTACTTTTGAATTAGATTTAGGTACCAATATGGGTTGGCTCACAGGCCGATCCGGTCTATGGGTGGGCTGGATTAGACCGATAGTTCACGAGCTCATTTTAATGTAGGCCTAAATAGGTCAAGCCCGTTTAGGCTCGATCCAGACAGATTTTGGCTTGGTCCAGCCTAGCCCATCCGTTTAATGCCCTTACTAATAATCTTGTTGCTCAGGTGGGTTGTATGAATGTGATTCTACTAGTAGTTCCTTATCGCTTAAGCAGGTCACGAGAATGTGCCTTGGCAAGCAATCAAGTTTATTTTAGCATCTCCGTGCCTCAATTGGCTTTAAGCCATGGCTGGCAATTCATCTATGGTTTTGAGCACCATAGTTCCTCAACTAGGTCGGAGTCTCAGTTGGCAATAAGTTCTATGGATTTAAGCACCATAGCACCTCAACTAGAACAAAGTCTTAGTTGGTAATAGAATTATGGATGTGAGTGCCATAACACCTCAATTGGCTTAGGTTCCCAACTGGCAATAGATTGCATACATATGGTGTCTGAGAAAGTTAGTCATATGGATGCCAAGTAATAAGTTGCATGCATATGGTGTCTGATAACAAAATATTTTAATTCTTCTCTCACTAAGCTTTTTAAGGTTCAAACTGACTTATTTCAGGTGTGTTATTATATATTCATGGTGTGGTGTTAATTGGAATCATTATAGAAAATACTGCAGTATTTAGCCTTTTGAGTAATTTCTATATTTTGGCTATAACTTAAGTTACGATTGTCCAATTAATGTAATTCTTATTTTGTAGGAAAGCTAAGACATAGCTCTACAACTTTCATGAAGACCTCCAAGGCTGAATCTCATAATTGGATATATGAAATTGGAGCTCAAACTAAAATCAGAATGTTGTCTTAGTTTTGTCTCTTGTAGCCCGACCTCTGAGTGCTCATTAGGTACTATCTGAAGCTATAGAAGTCCAAATGAGGTCAAACTAAGCCCAAATGGAAGTTGAGACACAAGGCTACAATTCTTATGAAGACTTCCAGACTTGAATGCATCATTTTGGGTGTGCAAATTGAGCTGAAAAATAGAAGCAGAATACTGATGAAATGGGCCTATACAGAATGTGACTTTTAAGCCCTAATTGACATGAAACTTGAGCCCAATGACTATCCCTTGCACCAGCCCTACACTTAACCAGTTGTAAGTTAGTAAGTCAGTAAAAAACTAAAAGCAATCTGCAATAGCACATTACAAGCAAAAGGAGTAGTAGGAGAAGATGGCAGCAAGCAACCAACCCTTCGTGATTACTCCTACTCCATCAACTAGCAACTGGCTTCTTTTTGCCCGTCTAAGCACTCTTTAGTTTCAATTTTTTTTACAGAGTTTTACATAGAGTTTCTTAGAGAGTTTTTGAGAGAATTTCTAGGGAGTGAGTAGCACAATTTTGTTCTTCCATTTCTTTGTAATTTTGTTTTCCATTCATGGAAGGCTGAAAACTTGTAATCAGTCCAAGGAATTAATAGCTTGAAGATTAATGTTGAGATTTTGCTTTCACTTTGCAATTTAAGTGTTTGTCATTTCTTCTCCTTTCCTCTCTATTTTGCTAAGAATTCTGAAGTGAATGGCTTCATTTGATTTGGATATTAATATGATTACTACTTAGTAATCACTTGTAAAAAGAGGATGGTAGAAATTAAGTAATGCATTGAACTTTTAATGGATTGTTTACTTGACTGAGTTCTGATTTCTTAGGATGATTTTGGCTTAATTAGATGCTTAATCTTTTTAACCTTAATCAGCCAAATGTTGGATGCTTATCTAGTAGAGGACTCATTAATCATTTCAAGGATTCTTGTTACGATTTAAGGCCAGAAATATGATTAACAATTGAATGAATATTTAGTGATCAAAGATACATTAATCTTAAGTTTAGTTGATTCCCTTAGACTGGTTGTTTTCTTACTCTTGTTTACATTCCTACATTGTTGTTTATGTTAGAATAGTTACTGTCAACCCCCCATTCCATTTTCATCTTTTAATCTGATTGCTATTATTAAAATGATCTAAGGACTCGACCCGATGTTGCCTTATACTACAAGTAATAAGGTAGCTCGGTTATAAATTTTCTAATTTTGATTGGATTCGATAACCATCAGTGCCTAAGAAAGTTGGTCATATGCATGAATAGTTAGTTGCATGTATACGATGCTTAAGAAAGTTGGTCATATACATACGTAAGTAATAGGTCGCATTAGGGCAGTGCCAGGAAGTAGGTCAAACTAATGCGGTAATGTTAAGTCACACTAATGCAGTACCGAAGAGTAAGTCGCTTTAGTGCTGTGCCAATTGCAAACCAAGATTTCTTTGGCTTTGCGGAGTCACCATCTCGGATCAAACATGTGAGCTTGCTTTTTGAGCAATGGAGTGGGCTCACTACTAAATTAGCGGGGCAAGTTAATGCCTAGAATTCTGAACCTAAGGGTTTTCAGTTCCCTTTATTTTTTCTGAGTGATAAACTTTGTTTTCCGAAGTCTTTCTTCATGATGTATCGACCTTTTTAGATTGGACCCCTTCTCTTAATATTCTGCTGAGATCTCATTCATCAGATAGTCATGAAAATTTTGAGGAAAAAGCTCTTTATTAGCTTCTAAGTAATATTACAAAATTGCAAACATAGAGCAGACATTTGCCCTTGTTTGAGATCCCATTATGATTACCAAGGTCGTTATCTTGCAGGTTGCACCACATGGTTCCTTAAGCAACCTCCCCGGATCAATTCCTCAATCACATCTTTGAGTGCTTGGTAATTTGAAGCATTGTGTCCAACCTTATTATAATAGGTACAAAACTTATCCTTGCTTCACAACCTATAAGGAATTGTTATGGGATCGGGCTTCTTGAAGTTTTCCCTATTCTTTTCCGTTGCAAATATTCTATCTAGGGCGTCCAATAGGACGCTATAGTTGTTATGGTGACCTTGATACTGAGATCACCTAGTCTTGGCTTTCTTTGCAGGTTGGCTATCAGAGCTATCTTGGGCATTTTTGTCATTGCTCCACTAACTGGAGCTACTTGCCTTGTCCTTGCAATTAGATTTCTTTAAGCCAAAAGTATCTTCCCACCTGATCTGTTTGGTAGCTCATTCATAAAACTTGCCCGGGTCTCTTATTGGGGACTTGTATATGCTTTTTAACAGTTTTTTGTCCTTGTGGAGTCCTGATGAAATCACTGTCAGGATACTTTCATCAAAGGGGCTCTTTACATTGTTGGCCTCATGTCTAAACCGGGTGATGTAGTCTTTTAACGACTCATCTCCCCATTGAAAGATCATTGTGCGATGGTAGGGTGGTGCAAGCTGCTTCCTAAATGCTTTAAATTGATTGATGAATTTCTTTTAACACTCTTCCTAATTGTCAATGCTGTAAGCTGGGAGATTTCTAAATCATGTCCATGGTATATCTCCAAGTGTGACTGGGTAGACACGGCACTTAAGCAGTAATTAGTAGTTTGCAGAGTCATTTACACTCTTAATTATTAAATAAGGATAAATAACAAATTCTTTTAATCTCTTAGAAAATTGAATATTTTTCATTGATAATTTTTTTTTACATTAATGTTGAATGTTTTTACATTTTTTTTTAAAGTTTCTTGCAAATCACTGAAGATGAACGCCATGACCTACTTTAAACCCATCTAAAAATGATGAATTAGTTGAAATATGCAAAAACTGATTGGAATAAAGTCTATTCACTAATTAAAGAAAAACTTTGCCTCAGCCTTCTTAATAGAAACCAATTTAACTAGCCAAGTGAGTAACTATTCAAAATATCACAGCCATTTGTACCAAAGCAGTGTAATCCGATGGTTAAAACTCTGTCACGTGTTCGAAGAATGTAAGCCACTGTGCTCTGGCTGTGAGCTACGGCGGGGTGGGCCGTGGGAACCACTGGAGTGGCTTAGGCAATCTCATTTGAATCGACCACCCTGGTCCCCTGGAATGACTAAACTACCCCCTCTCACTAGAATGACTAAACTGTCCCTCTTGATTTGTTTAGGTAACTTTTATAAACGAGTGGCATGGAGTCAGAATTTTAGACTTTTTCATAATTACCTTCTTTTATGGAGGTCGGCTTGCATAACAATCTGGAGGCGGCTTCGAGGGGAAGTGACACTAAAAATTTGGAATTCTATGGTCAGAGGTGATTTTAAAATATTTTAACCCGATGTTTTGTATTTGCGAAAGAGAGTGATTATTAAGTGTTTCAAGAGAATAGTTTCTTATTTTTAATGAAATATATGATTTATATATTTTCTGATATTATAAGGTGAGTTAAACTAATTTGTTGGAAAGAATAATTCTTCCGTATCCGGAGTAGAAGTTTGGTTATCAAGATCTTAACTAATAAGTCAATAAAAAAAATAACATATTATTTATATGAATGAGAATTTTATATTAATTATTATTATTTTAAACCTTTTATAGTAGAATAACATTTATTCTAATTTTATTTTTAGTCCAATCTCTCTCTCTCTCTCTCTCTCTCTCTCTCTCTCTCTCTCTCTCTCTCTTAATGTATCTATGAGTCAATAAAAATGTAAATTGAGCCAAATGTTTTTTTTCTTTGCACATATTTAATTTTTTTAAATCTATATATATATATATCCTATACCCAATTATTATAATAAAATGCATTAAAATAGCCAACAAAAAATAAACACATTAAAAAATTAAAAAGTGCAGAAAAAATAAAAACAAAAACAAAGCATTGAAAAACATTGGAAAAAACAAAACAGGCGGGTATCCCATCTGTTATTTTATTTTATTTTATTAATTAATTAAATTATTATTACCAAAGTCTATCTTAAATTTTTCTAGTTTCTCAGTAGAATAATACCGGCGATATACGCATTTTATTTCTAAAGCAAGAACTTGATTTCTGGAAACTAATTAAATTTTCATATTTCAATGTAAGAGATTTTAAGCAAAGAGAATAATGATAAATAAAGAAATAAATCAACGTAATGATTGACAAGCCTCACTAATCCTACATTATTATTTTATTATTGTCATCTAAGAATTAATAATAAATAATGCATTATTAATCGTAATCTATCATTATCATATAAAAACTAATTTTAATGGTGCCTACAACTTAATCACATATTTATACTCACAATAATAGTATAGTAACACATGATTTTGTTTGAATATTCGTTATTAAAATTTAGATTAGATAACTATAATATATATATATATATATATATTTGTAAGAAAAAAATTACTAGAATAAATACTGTAGATTTTTCCAATAAACTTGTATGTGATCAGTTACAAATTTTCTTCAACTAAACTTACAAAAATATGTAATTTAACCCAAAATTATTTATAAGTTTAATCGAAAAATAGAAACTCTACTGCCTTAAATAAGTATATTAGAAAATTTACATAAAAAAGGGGAAACCCCTTGCTAATAATTAGATACACTGGATTATTGTTAATTGAAGACTTAAAAATATACTTTCACCAATAATATCTTCTTCGTGGGAAATTTCAAATTAAACGAAAGTAAGCATACAAATTTCTATAAACAAAAATTAATGAAATAAAATGTATTAAAGCTTTATATAATTATTTAATAATTCGATAAAAAATTATTCAATTTTTTTCAAGTTTGATATGTTGTTAGTCAACTTTTTATAAATGAAAAAGTGGTGACACGTGATCATAAAGTTAGTCAAGTGATTTATTTAGGATGCGTAGAACGGTATCATTGCCAAAGTGAAAATAATGCATGAAATATCTGATGCAATTATAAAATATTTGAAATTTTGAATCAGTCTTCATCTTTCATATTCTGAGTTAATTATATAACGATTTATCCTTTACTAAATAACTAGTACTCTAATAAGATACAAATGAAGTGACAACAAACAACTAGTTCTAGTATTCAAATTTTTAAAATTTCTAAGTTATGAATTATTAAACAAGTAATTTTAAAATGATTGACTTTTGTCTAAAACAATCTTGAGTTTATTATCACTAATTAGTGGTATAAATTATTATTTATGCTTCAATTATATAGGTAATATACAAAAAAATATTTATAGTTTATCTGGTAAAGGCCAAATATAAATAGTCCATTTTTGAACTAAATATATTGAATTATTAACTATATATTGTGGCTCGAAAAATTATATAAATGATTTGCAAAGCTTGATAAAAATAGTCCATTACAAAAATCATTTTAAACTATGGTTAGATATGTAAATAGAATAAAACATATGGATAGAATAAAAAATGTCACATTATCATTTTTACATAGATTATCTATCTTCACTGTAGATTCAACTAATATTTAATTTTGACGCTGTTTAAAAGGGACAAATGCTTTAGGTATCGATATCCAGATTTTTACTACAAGTATGTTAATGCACTACTTAAAATTATTTGAAATAATTTTTAAATATTGAACCAATTGATTTTAATAGTTATGAGAAGCTATTTAAAATTTAATTTAATGTTTTAATGCAATACATTAAATGTATAGAAGAATTTCCTCTTTAACAATATAATAATTGTCAACTTGAATATTGTTAAAA
>JANHAO010002993.1:0-27214 GCA_026873985.1 Saraca asoca | reverse complement strand
AATCATTTTGTAAAATAAAACAGGATTTACAAAGGGTGGGACTATCTACTCACCTTCAAAGACATCCAACTGACTACTAGGGATTTTGTTGACATTTTAGAATTCAGACATTTACGAATTCCACATTTTATCAAGAATGCAGCTGAAGCAAAATAACAGTGAAATTTTCCAATTTCATCAACTTTGCATTTTTGGATTTTTACACAATTTTCTTGACATCTAGCCATAAAGTTGCTATAAAATAAATCTTTTATTTTAGGATTACTCATTGGGGTCTGAAGCTTCACCCCTTAGCTCGTTGCCATCCAAAACCATGCCGGTGAGCTAGAGGGAGGTTCGATTGAATCGGCTTAACAGGAAAGGCCGAAGAGTTACTACTGCCGGATCACCATCGTGGGCTGGGGAGAGGCACTAGAGGGGAGGAAGAAGAAAATGGCCGATGAAGGGGCCGACGATCAGCTCACCGAATGGTAAGAACCCAAAGGAAGAACTGCCGATCAAATGCAACAGCAGGAAAGTTCGGGAAGAAGGCCGAGGGTGCGTTGGGGAGAGAAGAAGATGTCGAAATGTCGAGTAGTGGCTGGAATTTGTCAAAACTGGCAAGAGACGATGAGCTGAAGGAGAGGGAGGCTGGACACAAGCCACCGGGGAGCAGGGGGAGGAGGAAACTTCAGGAATGCTGGAGAAGAGCTGGGCTAGGGAAATTTTATACAATAGGCCAAATGGGAAAATTTTCATTTTGGTCTCCAAACTTTTGGCCTACTTACACTAATGCCCAGCCTTCCAGAAAATTTTCAATTAGGTCCCTACTAAATTTTCAATTTAATCCTTCTTCCAATATGGCAACCGAATAAATTCAGTGGCTAAAAATTTCTATAACTAATACAAAATTTTCATAGTTAGCAACTACATGACGATTGAATAGCCACCAAAATGCTTGCCACTGAACCATTTCGATCACTAATTCGGTGGCAAAGTTCTTAAACATATTTTATTTTCTATTCTTAGCCAATCAGTCGCAAAGTAGTCTCAGTTCGGTTGCCATTAGAGATCAAAAAAATTTGGTCGCTAGTTTTGATCGCTAAAATGCCTTTTTTTTTTGTAGTGAAATGACCAAAATTGGTTTTTCTTCAAAATCCATTACTAAATTGGATCTTTAACCCATAAAGATCTAAGCCAAATACTTCCCAAAATCTTGGTCTAAAAAGATCATTCAAATGGAACTAGAAATATGACATGAAAATTCCAAGATTGTTATAACAAAGTTCTTCCCAAAAAATTCAGATTGTTTGCCTATTTCAACTTTAAAAACTAGAGATTTTTATGAACTCATCCTAGGTGACACAAGTTTGGTCATGATCAAACATCATGTTAACAAGGATGATCCAAATTTGATTACTCATTTAGCTTTTCAAATTGAGAAAAATTTGTTAGTTTCAGATTGGGGCCAAAACCCTTAAGTAGGCAAAAAGTTTTCCAAAGCCCATGATCTAATTAGGTATACTTACTAGGACTATATTCAGACCTTGTATAATATCTTATATTTCCAAAATAAAAATTTTACCCATGCTTAGTTATTTTTCTTCAATCAATATACTAAGTACAAATTTCCAAACTGGTTCTTCAACTAGTGGGATATTTTTGGTCCCATTCCAAAAATCTTTCCCAATCAAGTCCAAAAAGGTTGGGATATGTTCTAGTCTTATTTTAATAATTTAAATTATGAAAATTTTCCCATTTTACTCTAATTTTATTCAAAAATAGGTTTATCCTAGGTATACTTCTGAAAATATCAGTATACCAAGGAATACTAGTTTTTAAAACTTCTAATTCTTCAAAGAGTTGGATATGTTACAACCAAGCTCACAAAGCTCATAAACTTGAAATGATGAAATGTTCAAGAAGTATTCTCACTACCACAAAAATATAACGGTTGGATTAAGTCAGTTTTTTTGAGACAAATCCAGTATTGTTGCTGCTCTTGCCATAATTTCAACTAAGGAGGATTATTTAGTTAAATTGCAAGAAATTCTCATCCAACTCAAAGGAAATCAATTGATGAATTAGAAAACTATGTATAGTCAAATGAATATGACTATTTCAGTCTATCAGATTAAGTCCAAATGAAATTCAAATTCAAATGAAATGAAGATCCAAATTCAAATGGAACTTCAACCAGATGAAATGCAAATTAAGTGTTGATAGAAAAAGACAAAATAACTTTCAGCCAGACAACTTTTCAAAACTAGAAAGATGCTGTTTTGGACAAAATAATGAGATTCTATCAGCACTTTCACTATGGCAAATAATTCATTTTGTATAGTACACTGTATTGGTGCACTATTTAGGCATTGTTACAGATTTTAAATTTTTCTATAAATAGCCTATATTTCCAAATGTAAAGCATATATCACTTGCCCACTCCCTTCCTGGCTTTTTCTGGAGCTCTGGAGTTTTACCAAACTTGTAAACTTTCCTTTTCAAATCAATGAGATTTTAATTTTGTATATCGCTTGCATATTGTAGTCTTGCTATGAACCTTACTTGTGTATATATATATATATATATGTGTGTGTGTGTGTGTGTGTATGAAGGTTTCCATTGTACAAATAGGGATTTGTTGTATGACATACAATAAATTTGAATGGTAAAGATTTATATGACATGGCAAAGAGATAATGGTTGAACAAGTTTAAGCAAATGGTTGAATTTTTAATTTTCTAAGGACATTTTTGGCATAAAAAATATTACCAATGGTGCTCTGCAGTCGAAGATACAGTAAACAACTCCTTTTTACTTTCCATATGCCAAACATCCCCTTTGAGCCTTTTGCAAGCAAATTTTGCTCCCTTTTGAGTCTTTGACAAGCGGATTTTGATTCTTTTCTTTTGTTAGTTTACTTGTACTAACCCTATTTTTCTCAACTTATGCTCTTGAAATGTATTCAAGAAAAGCCTGGATGCTTCAACTTCATCAACTTTTCATAGTGTTGTGTTAGGAACATCAAGATTGAAGTCACTCTTAAACTTCTTTTAGATGGAAACTGGTTCACATCACTTGGTTATTTGTCTATTTTCGCTCTCTAGAGACTTGGCAATCATTAGTTGATATTAATTACATATTGAAGTACAAAATCTAAGAATAAAGATGGAGCGAAGATTAGTATAAAAGGGTGAAAGTAGAGAATTAAGTGGAATATTTTCTTGTATAATAACAGGATTTTTAGCTTTTTCAAGTCAAAAGAATTTTCCAAAAAAAATTTTCTGGATAGTTTTCATAAAAATTATTTCCAAATTTTTTTTAAAGTGTCAGTTCCATCCATTTGGACAAAATTTGAGTATCATGTAAATCTCATTTGTCTTTTTATAGATTTTAGTTTTAGACCATGTAATTTTGAAGTTTATCCTTTGATGCCAACTAACCAATTAAATTATCATGTACAATCTCATCTTTAAATAAAAATAAAAATCAGAGACACGTCCCAATGACTCAAGTCCACGTCCTACATACATTTAGTGTGTGTACCACATGCAAATGCAATTGGATGTGTTTTGTCTGGAACTTTTCCGAACAAGCAATATTTCCCTTTCAGATTAAGATCCTTTCAACTTTTTTTATTTTAATAATGTTAGATTCTCTCGAGGAAATACAAATTTTATGTCAACATGAACTTCAAAAGTGACTAATTCTCAACTTTTTGATGACATTGAGACTACGCGGGTCCCTCTTCAAAGTGAGATTGTCTAAATCTGCTATGGTTATTATTATAATTAATTATGCATACATTGCCAAGTGAATATGTAAATCTAAAATTTGTAAAATGCCAACAGAAAAACTTCTATATTATCTTCTGATATATAGATCAAAATCTATAGGCAGTTCTAATAATTACTTTTGGGTAAAGTCAAGTATAGATTCAAATAGAGCCAAAGAGCCAAAGAGTTTAGAATCATCTAACTATCAAGTTTTATCAAAACCGAGAACATAAATCTCAATTTCCTTTTACGATTCTCAAATGATCTAAGAAACTCAATCAACATAAATTTGGCACAAATCGAACTTGAATCAATTCATAAAAGAGCAGCATCAAACAGTTCGAATTGCTCAGCTTAGATGTCACCCTAGGTGAGAGATGGCTTGCAAAATGGATCAAAAACCTCTATTTTTTGGGTTTAAAATGACTGTTATGTTACAAACACAATAATCCAGAGTCATTTTTAGCTTAAGTTCCCAGTCTATATTTGAGGTTAGAATATAGTCTCACACAGACGGGGAGCCTTCCAAGTTGGAATCTCATCAATAGTCTATCCAAAGAGCCAAGGAAACGAAATTAACGAACAACTTACAATTATCATGATGGATCAAGCTTGACATAGAAAAGTGATTCTGCAAATTATTAGAATAATAGAAAAAAAAAAACGAAACAATATAATGGCATAGTAACAGATGCCACAATAAAAGAGAAACAGACAGTAAAGTTCAGTGCTTATATATGCAATTTAGATACAACATCCATAAAATAGCAATCCTCCTGCTTACCAGAACTCAACAAACATCCAAACTAACAGATAAAGGAAGAGGGATAGAAATGGGAATAAACATAAAATCCTCTTCTCCAGCACCACAAACCACAAACGAGGTTGGAATAATATGCACTAAATTACCAAATTGTACCTTAGCAGAGGCTCCTAGCGCATGATGATATATGTACACCTGTTCACCTGCTTCACAAAGGACTTCACTATCTGGCAAGATAGATGAAAAACATTCTTGCTGCTACGTTATCAGAAAGCTGTACATGCATGACGAGCAGGGGGATTACACGACCCAATTTGCAAATCCTTGTGCAGTAACTGTAACAATCTGCAAGTGCAAGAGATGAATGTTGGAAGTCTATAAACATTTATAGAAACATAAAACCATTTTTCTTTGCTACCCAATATTTTTTTAAGGAATGTCTACAATCAATCAATGTAGAGATACTAACATTAGCATTCTGTAGTTACGAGGCTGCGGGGAATTTACCTGACCCTCACCCCACATAAATGGACTTTAGGATTCAAAATAAAACAGCAAGAGTTAAATACAAGAAAGCATCTAGGTTCGTGGGTTATGCTACATATATGAAAATCATTCTTGGACCTCCTCATTATAACTTAAGCTTTGCGAATCAATTGACACTTAAATAGTATCAAAGCCTCTTCAGTCAGAGGGGTTGAAGGTTCAAATTCATAATTCTCTTTGGAAGATTAAGGCTCCAAGGTTAAACGTTTTGTTTGCACTGCTGTTCTGAACAAGATTAATATTAATGATACGTTACTACTGCGCAGACCTCATAAAGCACTGGATGTGTTGTCGAAGTTCGAAAAAAAACTAATAGTCACTTATTCCACATTGTGAGTTAGTGCGACAGTTATGGAATAAGCTTTTTTTCTTTCTTTGGGATTTTCGTGGGTTTGTCTAGATACTTTGGATATTTTCCTTTCAAGTAGATATGGTTTTTTCAGACATAAACAAGGAAAGAAAAAAAAAATTGCAGTCAGGGAAGTGGAAGACTTGTTTTATGGCGTATATGGATGGCAGGAAAGCTAGAATTTTTAAACAGCAATTTCAGCCTATGTTCTTGTAGGATAAGATTATGTTTGTTCCTTTGCTTTGGCTTAAAACTCCTTTCTTTTTCCCAAGGGATAAGCTTGACTGATCTGCATAGGGATTGGGAGTTTATTTTAGAACTTTGAATGGTTGTTTTCCATGTAACTTCAAGCTTTTGAGGTGTTCTTTCTTTTGAGGATGGCTCATCCTCTTCATTTGTAATCTTTTCCTTCTCTTGATAATATTTTCTTTTTCTATCAAAAAAATTAATCAGGTTGCTAGACAAGACTGATATTTTTGATTAGCAAAAGAGATCAGGTTAAGAAGATTAATTTGATATCTTTGAAGGGAAACTGGAAAAGATAGGGGAAAGTGCATATAGTGTCGTGGATTACATTAAATGCTTATGGTTGCTGGTAAGAATCAAATGTGAGCCCCCTCCGGAGGATGTATTCTCTCTGCTTGTGTGCTTGTGTGTGTGTGTGTGTGTGTGAGAGAGAGAGAGAGAGAGAGAACAGGCAAGCTGGAATCCAACAAAAGTTAAAATTCCCATTCGTACAAAAATTATTTTTGTTGAAAAATTCTGAATATATGAATTAAACATAAAAAATGGCTAATCCCCATTCCCCACCCAAAGGACCAAAAAAAAAAGAACTGGACTAGCAAATTAGGGACCAATACAGAACTTCAATCATGTAGCAACAAATATTTAACTTCAAATTAATGCAATAATATATATAAGACACCTAACACCCTGGAAATATATTGGCGTCATGGGCGCTACGAACTATGAAGATAGCATTTATTGACATCCATTTGGATATTGGATCAGGCTCAGGAGGACATGAGACAATATGTACATTTGGTAATGCTATTGGAGGTATTTCAAAATCAGTAGAATCAACTGTCAAACAATGTCTCCAGCCATAAAACGACTGGGGACACCAACTGAGCCAAGTACATGCATAAACGCAGATATTAAACCTGGATGCCACTTGCCAGAGTTCCTGCCATAAACACCATTGAACATTGTTGCCAAACACCCCGAGACTGCCTCTAGTGCTGTCTACACCACCACCAACCAGAAACCAGATCAATATAAAAACACAGCAAACCATGCTTCAAACACCTCATCAAGCAAAGACACAAAACACAGAAGAAAATGGACCTCCACACTATTTTGGGATGGAAACACTGCAGCCAGTCACGAACGTTTCCAGAATCACCACTAAAATGGATGGCGACATCCCCCTTCGGTTCACCTCATCAGATAGAACAACCTAGCAGCTTCCACTGCTATTACAAGTTCTGGTCGCCACTGACTGGAAATATTCAGATCTACGGCCAGCCATTTCAAATGACACCAGCGAGTTGAGGGCTGACAAACAACCTAAACGCAGCAACCTCTTCACGTTGCACTAGCGAAGAAACAGAAGGGAAGAAAGCCCAAAGAAATTCAACCCATTGGATTTGACACACGGAGGCAATGACCAAAGAGACCCCATCAAATAGATTCTGGGCTTCGGATAGAGAAACAGAGCAGAAACAAAAGGAGGAGACAAACTTCCACCCATTCCCCATCTTTTTATGAAGAAAATACACTCCAATACTACAACAACTCAACCTCTTTCGAGTTTAACAGAAGTGTGACACACCATCAGGCCCCATGGTGGATGATACCAGTATGATATAATAAAACAACAAAAAACAACAACCATCAAGCCTTAGCCCATCAGACGGGGTCAGTTGCATGGATCAAATGATGCCATTGTGCTCTATCAAAAATGACATCTTCCATGAAACCATCTAAGCTGAGATTGTTTATATGGCTTCTCCCAAACTTTTCAAGAGTCATCCTCTACCTCTTTTAATTGGACTCTCCGTCAAATCCACCCATCTTACTAGAGCAGTCATAGGTATTCTTCTCACTGTTCCAAATCACTTCAAGTGTGTTTCTACCATCTATTCAACAATCAATGCTACCCTAACTTTTGTCTCAGATGCATTCATTAATGTTGACACATCTATCATAGCATTCTCATCCCTACCACACTTTTTTCTCATGTTGGCCTTTTACTGCTCTACACTAACTACCATAAAGCATCACTGGTCTTATAGCAGTCCTATAGAATTTTCCCTTGAGTTTGATGGGTATTTTGTGGTCCCACACTATCCCTTGCGGCATTTTTCCATTTCATCCACCCAGCTTGGATCCCGTGTGTCACATCCCCATCAATCTCCCCATCTCCTTGTAAAATCAATCCCAGATACCTAAAACATTGATATCTTGTCACTTTGGACTTGCACTCCATACAATCCATCTTGCCCCTACTTAAACGACAACCCTTTGATTCCAAAGTCTCTCTCCATAACTCAAGTTTAGCATTTACCTCTTCTTTTGAATCCTCCACGAGGATTATATCATCTGCAAAAAGCATGCATTGGGGCACTGCCTCTTGGATGTGCCATTGACTACATCAGCCCATTACTAGAGTAAAATGGTACGGACTCAAAGTCCACCCTTGATGCAAACCAATTGTTATAGGCAAATATTTTGTTACACCTCCATGGGTCCACACACTGGTCACTGCACCATCATACATATCTTGTTTAGCTTGAATATAAGCAATACAAACTCCTTTTTTCTCTAAAGCTTTCCACAGAACCTAAAGTGGCACCCTAAAAATCATAGGCTTTTTCCACCGCTTTGATACCATGTAGAAATATTTAGGGTTTGAGTAGGGGGAGGAATAGAGAGGAGGCTAGAAAATTGGGAGAAAACTAATATTAATTGAATGGTATTACAGCTGAACACAAAAGATTAGACTCTAATGCTCTATTTATATAGAGCTACCAAGAAACGGGCTCAAATACCCTTGACTTAGGGTGCACTACAAGCAAGTTATGTGTCCTAATTTCTAATATTACTAAAACAATACCCATTGTCTGGTAATTGGTAAATTGACAGCAATGAATTGTCTCTCCACTCCAGCCCAATTAGAACTCAACCAAGTTTTTCTTTCCTTTTTAAGGATGCACCTTGCTCCACAGCATCCTATTAGATATAGATGAAAAAGAATCCCCATGCTCTAGTAATATATAACCACAACTAGTGTACATCACTTTAGCTGGAATGGGAACTTCTGATCTGGGATTTGGCACAAGTTCCTCAACACATCATCAATGAGCAATGTATTAGATGACATGGATCTGAGATTTCAGCTTTGAAACATTTGGATTTATTTTATGAAGATATAATACAAGCACCCAACAAAGAAAAAAAATAAAGAAATTGATGATATCAGAAAATTTGATAACAGAACGCTCACCTGAATGAGCTGTACACTGCTAACATAAGACACTTCTTGGAGTACGATCTTTTAATAATATTTACTGTCAGAGGTGTGCCTAATGACATCATAGCATTTCCAGAACCATTTCTCACAATCTCAACAGCTGTCTGCTAAAAAAATCCTACATCCACAAGTATACCATATAACATGTTAGCCATCAGTTATCAGAAAAGCAAGACCAAGGAAAAGAAAGAAAATGGAAAAGTATACTGTATTCTCAAGCCTGACCTTATCATTAAATTCAAAATGTAAAAATTGAACTAAACCAAGAAGATGGAACCCATAGTTGTCGAGCCCAGAACCTTGGAACTGCGGTCCAGACCATGGGAAGCAACCTAAGCAAATACAAATATCATTTCCTTCATACTATAAATATGGAAGAATTAAAAGTTAGAAGAAGAGAGAATATTTAATCACCATATAGGTCAAAGCAGCATATCGTTCCTCATTCAGGTAAAGTGGCTTGCCTCGATGCATTTCATAATCCTTAAAAAAATTAAATATTAAAAATACTCAAAAATAATTTCCTTTCAATGGATGCCAAAAAAAAAGAAAAAAAAGAACTGAAAATGGTTTCTGAAATAATTGAATAAGTTCTGTTGCTTGGTGTTAGCACATAGGAGGTTTTCTTGTTTGGTGTATGAAAAGGAAAATGTTTATCCTAACAATAAATATTTTCTACAACATATGCTCGCTCATAGTATTCATCTAATTGGAATGGCTCCAATGAACCTTATAGGTGCTGCATTCTCTTCCACTACTACCATCTGTGCCCCCCAGTTCCTCAACTTCCAAATCTCTTACCATGAACACCAGCACTTGCACTTCGCCCATGACCCATCCCAAAGAGCTCCGAGTCTTACCCTTCATTTGCCCTGGAGATCTCAGTGGAAATTGATTTTTCCTTGCCAGAATGAATTCTTAATCCATTGAATGATCCCCTGCTTTCTGTTAATCGCTTACACAACTTTGCTAAGAAGCAAA
The DNA here is from genome assembly GCA_026873985.1 of Saraca asoca. Classification (NCBI taxonomy): domain Eukaryota; kingdom Viridiplantae; phylum Streptophyta; class Magnoliopsida; order Fabales; family Fabaceae; genus Saraca; species Saraca asoca. The sequence goes on along the minus strand of JANHAO010002993.1, from coordinate 17,285 downwards.
ACTTTGAAATAGAAAAGCATCTTTCTTCTGAATCATAGAGGACATTCTCATATAAGTTCCCTCATTTAAAGCTGTAGTGCTGGATAAGCATAAATTGACCTCAAGGAAAAATTTGACAGTGTGTCAGAAATGCATTTATCTGTCCTTTTTCAATGAAGCACATAGTGGAAACATTATAGATTCCTAAACCTCTGAGTACAATCTAGAAATTGAAGAACAAATATCACATCACACTGCTCTTGCACCAACATCCTCATTAGCTCCCACTAAAAGCTTAAATATGCTTAAGATGGTAACAGCTTCTTTTCAATCACCAACATTAAATAGTAAAGAAAAGTAAAAATTTCATCATCGCCATGCATCACAATATGAAATAACTTCAATTTTTAAACAAAAAAGATACAATAACGAGATAAATTCATTAACACCTAGCTATTGGTGCAACAGCCCCACTCATAAATGCATATAGGTAAAGAGTAAACTTAAGAAGTTCCAACAGAAATTTCCTTCTCAAATAAGCTGGAATTTCCTAAATATATCATTTCATATGAAAGCCACAAGGCTTTTGAAAGAATCATAGTATTTCTTAGGAACTTGACAAACAAGGAATAATATACCAACCAAAAAAAGGAATGATATTATTTATGCGAACAAAAATTCCAAAGCACAACTCACCTCCTCACCAAAATCATCCAAGTAAGGAGAAGGCCAAAGAGCTTGACGTGCAGATCTCTGTAGTAGGATTGTTGTTTTCTGTCAATACAAAAAACTGATTTTCATCATCCAAACAAACAAATAAATAAAAGAATAACAATGAAGTGGACGGAGGAGAAGATAATTCAGAAAGGAGATAGAGAGGAAAATAAGTAAAAGACAAACAAGAGCAAGGGAACTCCTTTATGTGGATGATCCAAGACTGTAGAATTATATTAAGAAATTATTATGTTCATATTAGGGAATTATACAGGCTGATTCTGTGAGGAAATTATGTTTATCTTAGGAAATTGTATAGGCTGATTCTACACTGATTATTAGGAAAGGCTGAGCAAATTCCTCAAGCTATTCCAGCAATTCAAGTTGGTACCAGAGCAACTAAGCTCTGCTGCACACTTCTTTTCTTTCATTGTATTGCCAACGTTCCATTCTGGCATCTCTTCCTCTTAGCTCCGGTGACCGTCAACGGTGCTGCCTGTCCCTCTCGCATTGCTGACGACACAGCTCCAGTGGCTGATCAACAAATGAAAGTATTCTCATCCGCAGATCTGGTCTCGCCGGTTCTCCACCTTCCCGGCCGTTTCCCTAGAAAACAAGCTTAGATTTGGATTCACCAGCATTTTACCGTTCAATCCCATCCTCTCCGGCATCATTTCTGGCAAGATCACCAGCATGTGAGATGCACACGCCACCATTTGGGGTCGCACTTCCCGGCTAAATCCGCCTGCCAAGTTGGTTCGCCCGTTGCAGCTGCCAAACTTTTTTGTCTTAGACAAATCAGGTTCACTCTTTTTTGTTTGTTCTATAATCTGTTTTAAGCAGCTGCATCAGGTACAATTCTCTTTCAATACTTCAGAGCTGCTGTTCGTTTTGGAATAATGTATGTTGCACCTATAGCCCATGCTGGAAATCCTACAACTTGTCTATCTCATTCAGCATCTTCTTTTGGCCCCAGGGCTCTTGATTCGGGAGCTTATTATCACATAGCTGGTAACAGATCTTTATTTACTCAGTTTGATTGTACTAATAAATCTCTTCCTACTGTTACCTTAGCTGATGGGTCTAAAGCTATTGCCCAAGCTATTGGTTAGGCAAACCACCTTCCTTCTTTATCACTACAATCTGTTCTTTATATACCCGGTTAACCTCGCAATTTAATTTCAATTACTCAACTCACACGTTCCCTTCATTGTTTTGTAACTTCTGTTGCTGATTCTTTTCTTATACAGGATCGGAGTACAGGGACAACGATTGGCACTGGGTGTCAATCACAAGGGGCTTTACTACTCCCAGCTTTTAAGCTATATTTATACACAAGATTACAAGAAAAATCTGAAATCAATCAGCACTATACTAGTCTAGGAAATCAATCAAGATCTCTAATAATCAAGTATTGAATCAGCCTATACAATTTCCTTATATAAACATAATAATATTCTAACAATTTTCTAGCCTATATAATTTCCTAATATAAACATAATTTCACAGAATCAGCCTACATAATTTCCTAATATAAACATAATAATTTTCTAGCATAATTGTACAAAGACAAATGCTCAGAGAAAGAACATGAGATACCTTAATTAACAGAAACACACCAGTACCCGCTCCGCAGGCTGTTGCATGATTTTGGCATCCACTTTCCCTTCAAATGTAATCAAGACAGCAGTCAATTTCTCAACCAATAAATACACACATCAAAATACAAAATATCCAAAACTCAATTAAGCGTTCCACTCTAAATTGTGTGTCCCAAGAATTCAAACTTAACCCTTAAGCAATATCTACCTGATAACCAATGCCATGCACCAGTTAACCCTATGCTATAAAATCATCATATCTAACAAAGCATCTAACATTACCAGAGTGAATTATAATTGGACTATCAGCAAAATGCACAATGACGGCATTCTTATGGTCCAACTCCATCCTCTATAGAACTTGTCAATACCAGATGATTGGATATGGTTAAGAGTGTAGGAAAGAGGCCCAATGTCCCATCTTATCCTTTACATTATATGATGATGGGATGCATATGTTTTGGTGACACAGGCGGAACAGAAACTTGCACAATTTAGTTATGTCATAATGTAGATACCCAGCTTCACGACCAACAAATGACAGGAAAATAATTATATTACCAATGGAAGACAAGAACAACTACAAGAAGTACAAATTCAGTTCAAACTAACAAATAGCTGGAGTGGAAGAGCTTTCCACTCCCTCTGAACATCATCCAAGCAACTACAGCTATCAATTTTCAATCACACGATCATTCTCTGCCACTGCTAATATGAGAAGCCATTCTCACTAGCAAGAACCTCACAGATAGCTACAATTACACCTATAATGGTCAAGTACCATTCTATGCAGTCATCAAGTGATAGCTTTCTACCATTAATCATCAATTGCAAGACAAAAAACAGATGTTACAACACCTATGATAACCTTTTTTTTTCTTTTTTTTCTTTTTTTGTAACTTCTTCAATTTTCTGCTGCATTTGTTGCTTCCATTTTGGTGCACAAGGTAGGACAAAATTGATCAACATGTATAGTGCTTTGGTAAAGAAAGAAGGATATCTACCAAATGTGGGAAAACTATATTGTATTAAGTGATAAAAGCAAAAGTACATGTTGCCTAGCACTGAGGTCTTCATTTTTAATTTTAATACTAATATAATGCACAATTTAATAAATAATGGAATTCTAGCTCAAATCATAAAAAAAGACCCTACCATTTAGTTTAGTAAATGTAAGTGAACACAAAACCAGCGTTAAAATCAAGCATGCAACAATTATGCAGCTTAAGAATAATTCTAACTTTAGATGCACTCAAACTGAAAACAAAATGATGCACTAGACAAAAAGATGAACCTGCAACATGATTTCCAGCTTGGGGAGCACAATCTACCACATAACAGGCATAATGCTGGCTCATCAAGAAGAGTTTTGCATGCAGAGCAACGCTTTTTGATGCACCTGCTTGATTATAGAAGTATATGAAATTAAAAATAGTTTAAATATGATTCCTTATATAAGGAACGTAAAATATAATCATTGATGAAACCTCTGTAAAAGATCCTGATAAACATGTGGAAGTCGCATCAACTCAAATGGAACTGCAGGTGTTACATGCATAGTGCATTGAATTCTGCGTAATTCATATTCCTTGCAGAAATGGTGTAACCAAGTAAAGACTGATGATCTTGAAACTTCATCCTTGAGAACCACATCAAGAGAGGGAATCATGAACAAGTTCTCAAGCTCTTGATATTTAGTGAGCTCAAACATGTTAATATTTAAGTCATCCATTGTGTCAAACGCATTCCATGATCTATCTATTGCGAGGTCATCGTCACAGAAAGGTGCTGGGATAGAAGAAAACAGTATTTTCCACAACAGTGAACATCTTCGCAAATAGGGGAAACAAAATCTCTGAATCGTATCTTTAATATCCACATTTGGATCAAAATAGTTAGACACAAAATACTCTTGAAAACACCCAGAGTTGCTCACAACTTTATATATGTCAGTGACAAGTGTATCAGAGAGATCTGATTCACACAAGTTATGTTGAGATTTCCCACAGTACAAAATGATAGCCTGCATCCATGAAAAGATGGGTTAGGAAACTACAGACACCAACAGAAGACATACAATTTTAGCAAGTCTGAAGCAAGTGACTAACCTGAGTTACTGCTACTATATAGAAAGCATGCACAAGGGATAACAAAGATTCTTCGCATGACAAAAATGGGAAGGGTAGACAAAAGAGAACCCACATCAACGTTGAGAAGGGGTCATGAGCAAGAACAGGATCAGCAGCCCGATTCCAGAATTGGATATCAGCACCTGCTACTTCCAGGTGAACATGTTTTACAATGGATAACATATCACCTGTGAATGGAATGTAGTTACAAACACAGTAGTGGGTGGCATATACAAACAAATATGGGCAAGAGAAGAAAAGCAAACAAATTCCTGGTATGCAGACTATGCAACAAATGATTAATCCAATTCAGATGTCAGTCATTCTCAATTCAGCTTTACCGGAAAGGAACTAATCAAATATGTATATTCATTTCACAAGTAATTAAGTTGAGGGCTTGTTTCCATTTTTTTTTTTCCAAACGCTAGTAGAAACCAACCAACTTTCTTACCAGCAAAAAATAATCTTCCTATCCAATATCAATTATAGGAAAAAAAAAAAAAAAAAAACTATCCAAATGTCAAGAAATTTTTTTCATCCTAATCTTGTTGAACATTGACATTAATATTGTTACTTAAAAAGGCATATCTACCCTCAAATGAAATTAGATAGTATCCACATTTGAAAGCAAATTGCAAGACAACTGAAATGTATAAATTAAGCTAGTGAAATCATTTTATGTATACATAAGTGTCTAAGCAATAGTGGCAAGACTACAAACAAGAACTATACCTCTTTTTGACAAGCCACTTGCACAATTTAGGGAGACTCCAGAGCAGAGAGACTCTGCAAAGAGCTGAACACCTCTAAATCTTTGAAGCACATGAAGAGAATTTCTACTCCGTGTCCTTTGGACAAGTTTCAGCAACAAGGATAATACAAATCCACTTGAAGATTTAAGTTCTTCATACATGGCATTAAGAGCATAGTTTGGAGTCAGAGAACGAGCAGCAATCTCCATTGATATCAAGGAGTATGTAAGAGTGTCCCACATGAGAATTGAGTGGTTTAGTCTTGAATATCCAGAAACCTTATCATGTTTTTCTGGAAAATACATTTTAGAGAGAACACGAGAGAGGCGTTCAACGTTTGATTTTGTTTTATCACTTTGCTGCAAAGGAACAGCTTTGAGGAATTCATCTTTCACTACTGCATTGGCAGAAGATTGCAAGAGCATCAAGGCTTTCTGAAGACGAATTGAATGAATGGCTTCATGTGATGCAGCCAAAGCAACATTGTTCGTATGCTGCTTAAAAGGATTTGGTAAATCTCCAGGTAATGTAGGCAAGACACAGTTTACAAGTCGGCGGCACACTGGGCATAGAAATTCTCCCTGAAAATCAGAAGTGAATATATAAAATGGAAAATATAGGAAAATACAAGAACAAGTAAAGAGCCAGAATAATGTATTGAAAACTAAGGACACAGCAATTGTACCCAATTTTATGGAATAAGAATATCTCAACTAAAATAGTCATACCTGATCTGGGTCAACAATATGTCCTCCTTCGAATATCATTCTTCTGACAGACCTGTCATGTAGAGTAAGCATAAATTTCTAATATACTCAGAACAAAAAGAAATAGATAAAGATCCTTGCAGAGACATATAGCCTACCTTATATGTTGGTTTTTAAGTTTAATTTATGACATAAAAATATAATATCAGCAACGATAAATTTATCTCATCCCATATACGCTCTGATAAAATTCTCTTTTTCTAGCCAAAAAACCTTCCATTGAAACAGGTATAATAATTGACAGGTGCAACAAACAATCAAACATCAAACTAAAGATCCAGTACAGTTTTTGAGGCTAATAAAAGTGCAGAATGAGTTATCTAAGGCACTGAATCACTAAGAATATAGTAGGCACTAAATCAGTAAATATAGGGTTTCTTCATTATGCCCATTGCTTGACCCAATGTCTTCACTTGGGAGCTTTTGAATGTTGACTTATCATAAAGTGCCAGGTGATCCATATCAATAATAATTATAAAAAATTTCATGTTTTTGATTTATAACATTTTTTCCTTCTCAAATTAGTTTCCCTTTTTGTTCCCCAAAATAAATTAGTTTCCCTATTTGTTCTCCAAAATACTTTCCAGAGGTACAGTGTGAATTAGCCAGAGAGTACCATGTTTTTTCGTAATAGTCACAATGGACACACAGACACACAAAAATTTCAAAACACCTACAAGTAATAGCTACTTCGCAGCAGATTAAGCCTTACGCAGCAGATCACAGGTTAATGAACAGAAACACAGAGAAGAACTAGCTACTTCCTAATCCACAAGCCTCCACTGTTAGACACATATCATGCACAATAGATGTCCAAAATTGCATGAATGCATACCTTGTAGATATTGAGGTCTTGGCACAATAAAAATGCCAACACTTGCTCTTTTTTTTCTTTTTTCCCGCTATACTATTTAGCTTATTAGTTTGTGTAAAAATGAATTACTCACTTAAACAACAAAAGGCCCTCCTTTTTTTCACAGAAGTTTTACTAGAGACTAATTTCAGGTTATTGGTTTTTTTATCAAAAAAGAAAATTTTATAGGAGGAGAAGAGAGTACAAAAGAAGAGGCCGAGGAATCCTGAAAAGATAAAAGAAAGACTATCCAGACAACACTGCTGCCAATTTCTATGCAAATCAGACAGTGCCAACCCTCTAAAGTAGCCATTAACTTTTATCCAAAAAGAGGCTACAAACAAAATCCATCCCATAAAAGGCGACTCAACTGGGCCTGATTTCTAAAAATTCAGCCATTTCTTTCTAACCAGATGCACCAGATGACAGCAAAAAAAGAAAAAAACAAAATTCCGAGCAGCCCTCCTGGTCTAAATTTTTAGTTATTTGTATTGGGATATCATAGACTTCTAACATAAACACAATTTGAAATTTTGAAAATTTTGTATGGGCGCATGCGCACACTATTTTCAACATAGATCCATCCCTGCTCAGAAGGGCATTCAAGATCAGCATACAAAAAATAGCTTTTTATTTTTTTTCTTTTTTTTAATAGAAAAAGATATTATTGAAAGAAGAAAAAGAAAACAAAGATCAAACATACCTCTCCTTTAATGAGGTCAAATATCGATCAAGACAACCCTGATGTACTGCATGCCCACAGGAAGAAAGGTGAACACCATCACAGTCTGCAGGGCCAAATCCATTATATGCTGAAGGATGCGAAGTAGATTCTAGAGAAGCATTCTCAGTAGGGGCACTTCCTGACGCTGAAGCATGTTCCATCTCTCTTGAAAAATCAGCTACATATTTACGAAGCAAGAAAAGCTCAGCATCTCCGGTTTTATTTGAATCAACTCCATCAGATGAAATTTTCTCATCCTCTTTCATTAAATGACAAGGCATGCTGTCCTGCATTGCTCTGCAAATGGATGAGTACATGTCCTGTTCTAATGTCTCAAAAGTGCTTGTTCTCATCCCTTTTTCATCATAGGATATTTCTGGCACCTGCACATTCCCCAACACCGGAAAATGATCCTTGAGGTACCGCAGGAAGCCATTGACTCCCCCAGGCTGCCCACCAGATGCCGATTCATTGGCAGCATTGTCAAGCAACTGGGTTGACTGGGAAGATGAAGTTGATTCTGAACTCCCAGATGCCCAGTTCATTACCATGGTATCTGTCACCTTATTTTTGGCAATTAGGGTATATTCTTTATCTGACTGATAAAGTTGTGCCCATGATGGGGGACCCCGGTTGACAAAGCTCACAAGCCTAGATTTCTTGTTCATAGAACAGGCAAAACAATCAATGCAACAATTAGGGAAAAGAGACAAGATTAGAAGCCTAGAGTAATCAAAGACAGCAGGACAACCAAACCAGTTCAATGGTACACTACTGACATATACCTGAAGAAGAATTAAAAATGATATGGGATGCTTTGAATTGCGATCATGGCAAAGAGAGCAAACAACTTGTGAAGATTCTTCGGCATCATGTCCAGCATCAGAGTCACCTTCAAGACCAACTTGAGAATCGCCATCTGCAGCAGAATCAACACTTGCCATAAATTTTGACTGTTGCGCTCTCATTTTCTCCTGCATCATAGACCAAGATACTAAGTCACTAGATGGAGGCAATTTAATCAGTGGGAGCAATCAAGTCAAGGTTACATTGGACTGATGTGAAAGCAAATGAATCAGAATAAGCATAATTGGAAATATTTGGACCCAAACTGACCCAGCCTATAATGGCTACTTCACCCTAAAAACTAGAGAACTGACAAGATGCAGACAGCAGAATTCTTTCATGTATATGCTATATTGTATATTATTAACACTGTCCAATTTATTTTCTAGTAAGATCATATTATAGCATACAAACAAAATATAGAACATCTTTTGATAATCATTATCAAACAATATTACGAAAAGTCAACAATTTCTCACTAATATTGCAGCCTGCCTCTCTCGAGCTTTTGCTTTGCGTTTCTCACTATCAGTAGCTGACCCAGAGACAGCCGAATCTCTAGTTGGGATGATTTCAGCAGTATGACTCACAACTTCAGGGGCAAGCTGCTGCAACTTAGCCTTGCATTTGTCATCAATCTCAGCAAACTTCTTCAGTAAGCTTTCAATTAAAGCAGAAAGGCTGCAACTGCCTGCTTCTACAAAATTGTCTATATCTTCCTTTCTGTGCATTCTCATCAACAAAACAAGAAGTGACAACAAGCTCTGTTCACCAACATCATGAATAGAACATTCATCAATTGCTTCGCCAGAGAAAGCTAAGATGGGAATTTGTTCCCCATCAAAACATGTTTTCTCGCAAGACTCTTTCTGATGAAAGCAGATATCCAAGGATAATGACAATAAATGTAGTGCAGTTAGAAGAACACCAAAAGGAGCACGAGATTCAGCTGATTCAAAAGTAAAAACAGCATAAAACAGCACTGCACGGATAATCTGTAAGACCACTTTACAGGTGGCTATTCTGGCAATCCCTTTCAAAGGAGGATAAATTTTGGTCCAACAGGGCAATTGTTTGGTTAATGCGGATACACCACAGAAGCGTAAGTATCTCTCTTCTGCAACTTGTAAATCCTTTGAATGCCACCGGGGATGATACAAATCCAATTCTTTCCACATTAGCCATCGTAGAGAATACATACCCTAACATAACCAATAAATTACAAGTAAATACAGGCTAACTGATGGAAGTCAAAAAATTTTTAAAGAATCAAAAAAACCTGAGTCAATCCAGATGGATTAGAATAAGCAGCGACTGTATCCAATATCTCTTGAAGATGTTCAAACTTTGATAGATCACGTGGAAGAGACTTCACCAATTGACTGTGAGTGGCATCTCCAATGGCTAACTTATATATCAACTCTCTTTTCAGACTTTCAGCAGTAGTTAGTCCACATAAGCGCCTTTCTTTCACTATCTGAATAACGAGAGTAAGCATTTCCTGGACTAAAACGGGTTCATACCTGTAAATATGTTCCAACTCAGTATCAGACAATAGCTCTATAAGATCTGATAGATTGACAAATCAACATCAGTTAAGTTATAAAGTGCACAATCCAAACATATCGAATGAAAATATCATCATCATAAAGCTGAGATTTTATGCTAAGCCAACCTCATCATGGGATCCTCATTAGATTCCAAAGACAAGCAGCAAGAGTGTACCATCAGAACCATTAAGAGGAGGGTTTAAAGAGATCTGTTTATATTTTGATTTTTTTATAGAAAAAGAAAATATTATTTAAAGAAGGAAGAAGTTTCCATTTTAAATTGGCTGTGGCCTTTTGAAGGAGCCTCTAGTTTTTGTCACTCAATTTATACATGCCACTTGCAGATGACATTTTACTAACAAATTAGACTAAATTGAGTGTAACGAATAAAAGGCAGAGGCTTGAAGCTATAAATTTGAAGGTCGAGATCTCATTTAGGGTTTTAGGGTAAGATAAAGGCATAGTAAATAATGAATTACCAGAAGTTCAAACAGAGTAACCATGCGCAAGATATTGGGAATATTAATGAAATGGATGGTGAGGCAGATCAGTATGCAGCCACACCTATAGGCTAGTATGCTGAAATGAAGAATGCAAAGATGCAATCATATACTGCTATAAGAACTACCATACTAATGTTTTACTCAGTTAGACTATTAAATTTTGCTATTAGAATTCCTAAAGCAGCAAGCTTAAAACTCCTTAAGAAAATTTCTGTTAGACACATCAACTGTATCCAACAGAAAACAAAAGAAGCCACTAAAGTGTGACAAACAAAATGGTCTATTTAAGAACACAAATATCTCACACCATTGAATATCCTGTTAACTTCCTATGGAACTGCCTGCCCAAGATGTTTAATAAAACATCTCCACATGACAAAATGATGACATGACGAAGGAGATAAGAACATACTCATTAGAGCGTTCAAAATTCAGTGATAGGTAGTTTGACAGCCCAAAGCGCTCCAGAATTCTACTGACATATGGATCTGCAGGTGCCAGTGCAGCACAACACTGAAGAAGAAATAGATCAAGCTCAAGTCCTTGTTCAGACCTGGTGGAATAAAGAATTATCACAAATACTGATGTAAGAAATCCCATGACAGTAAATTGATAGCATCAATATTATGTAAATTGAACAATGAACTTCAATCCTTAGATACAATAAATGGTACTATGGAACTGTATACCAACCAACGAACTGACCGGTACCATTCACAAGATAATACAGCAGCATCTCCATTTTTTCGCCACATTCCAGCATGGACTTCAGCACAAAATACCCTAATCTGCAATGGATGCTCCATTATAAAGGCAGAAAAACCATATGGATGACTGCCCCCTAAAGCATGCCCAAAGAAGTCAGTGTATATTGTTGACAATGAATTAGCAGAACAGGCATCTAAATCTGTTACTGCAGATTCACCAAACATCCGTCTCAATGCCCTTTGTAGCAGCATGGAAAGCAAACGATTCAATGGAATGTGTACAGATATATCCTGCAAACTAACATCATAGAATATCTGTGGCCAGTCAGACAGAGATAGAAAACGTAGACCATCTAATGCCGGAGGAAACTCTGTTTCCATTGCACTATCCTCAAAATTTGAAGAAATATAGGTATTATCTGCATCAATTTCACCACTTGTTATCAATTTATCATCCTTCACTACATTTTTACAATTTCCCAGGTCAACCATACAGGAGTCAGAGCATTGCCTTCTGTGATCTTTGCTTGAACTTGCTGGCCTTCCAAAAATATATTTTCCCCTTCTGATATCGGACAGTCTCCTCTTTAATGCTGAAAAATTGCTGTCATGTTCACTACCGCTGTTTGAAGACAAGACATTAGAAAACACCCCAGATGTATTGTCAACCCCCAACCAATTATCAATAGCCCTTAAACATTCGTATATCAATGATGTGACGGAGTGAGGAAGTAAAGGATATGAAGATTCAGATTTTATCTCAGAAACCTTTGATGAACAAGCAGAGGCATTATACCTACTACTTGCACTACAAGCAGAGCTTTCCTGGGATAGCCGCCCTATTTTTGTATGTCTTAGATTATCTCCATCATCTGATTCTTGCTTACTTGAGTTCCAAACAATTTCATCATCAATTCCTTCATTATTACAAGCATCAGAAAATGTGCCATCCACCAAGACAGAATGAATATTAGCAATGGAGTGCCCCAAAACAAAAGGTAAATGGACATTCTCATTTTCTTCTTCTATATGAAGACCTGTTTCCCTCTTTAGAGGGCTCATCCCTTGCACAAAGGACAGAAGTTTCATCCAAGCCCTTGAGATATCTTGCTGGTCACAGGTTACATATTTGGGCACTACCACATGGCTCATAACAAATCGAACATCTTCTATTACACGTATGGTTGTCTCATACAAGTTTCCCCACTTGGCAGCCTGCAAAAGTATTCTAGACCTCTTAAAAAGAAAAATAGAAATACAATTACAGAAAAGTGCAGCTACATATAACATTAGTAACCAACTTAAAAAGGCAAGCAAGGCATTGGCCTTATGCACATCTCTATGGACTAATTCCAAACCACAATCCCATCAAGAACACAAACTAAGAGGCAAAATAATTTTTGTTTGGGTTTTGTTTCGGTATTACTTTGGAAAATTTGCAAGTTATATGAAAAAGTTGCATATCACAAATGCAACTTTTTCGTGCTAGATTTATATAAAAATTTGCAAGTTATGTGAAAAAGTTGCAAAAAGTATATAAATCTAGCATGAAAAAGTTGCGAGTGTTTAGGGCGTGGGGTTGCAACCTTTATATGAAAAAGTTGCAACTCCATTAGTCATTGTTGCAAAAAAAAAAAAATTAGGGTTCTATGAAAAAGCTGCAAATTTTTATGGAAAAGTTACAAGATTTTATGAAAAAGTAATATCAGTACTACCACTTTGAAGCATGACCCTTTTCATTTTTATCACAGGAAAAAAGTAAGGGCCCATTACCTGCAAACGGCCATCTTCTCCAGCACAAGAAATGAAAATTTTTTCCAAATGAGTCAACAGCATTGCAAGTAGGTTAATTTCCTTCAGTAGACGAGGGGTAAGAGTTGGCACTGTAAGTATCTGCACTGAGAATGTGGATAGTAGTGGATACCTCTTCAGTGGACGGTCACTGCACTCTTTTATGGCCTCATTTATAACACTTGGATAGTAAGTAAGAAACACTTTGGCAAATTCATACTTGAAAATAGGTTCCCCCAGCAATTTAAGGAGTAGCTCATGGAGTTTCTTTACAACAACGTCAAGTAAGAACCTCTCAGATCTTACCAGAATGCTTAGTAAACCGGTACAAGAGAACAACAACCTAGCAACAAAGCTGAGCAAACTCTCACTATGCTTACAAAATTCCAAAAGCATCTCAACCACCACAAAAGTTAGCTCATTCGCAACCTTTCCTTCGGGAACTGAATCAGTTGCTCTGGATTTCTCCTCAGAGATAATTTCTGCTATTTCTAGCTTGTCTTTCCAACAATTGAAAAGGGAACTTAGTACAGGTGCCGCAGTGTTTGCATATTTCTCTGGAAGGGGCTGTATTTGCTCTGCACCCTTATGCTTAGAGCAGAATCCCTCACGTTTCCATGCTGTAGCATCCCCACAATCACAACATCCACCTCCTGTGTATATAATAAAGTAATCATGGTCCTTGTGATTTCCATTCTCAAAACAAGGTACACAAATTGCACATGTTGAATCATGTTCACAAGTTCTGCACCTGTATGCTATATCGTTTAGTCCCCAAACAACCCCACAAACACCACGCTGCCCAACAGACATTCTGGAAAGTTTCCTCAGGGCAGAAGTTGGATCTCCCTCAAACATCAACCATTGTAACCATGTCATGCTTTCACGGAATCGATTCTTCATGGTCAAACCCACTGATGATGCTTTAGAACCCAACTTAGCATTGTGCAGTGCTTCTGCCACTTCTCCATCCTTGGGTAATATAACACATACCAGCTCCGGTATCAAAAACTTCTTGTTTTTTACAAACACGACTAAACCAGGCTGGTCAAGTTGCTCCTCAGGAACTCCAAACTGCACAAGCCCCTGAAGTGTAGGAAAAAAAAAATATAGTTTGCAGGCCCGATAATACTAATCTGATAACACCATATGCGATTAAACATATAAAAAGAAGCATTTATTAGTTGTGACAGAAAAACTCAGTATAAAAATACAATGGAAAAAGAAGTGAAAAGTGTATTTGTTATGCAAGACAACAACTGGGGAAATAGAACTCTTAACAACATGCAAGCCCCACACTATCATGTATCAAGCATCACAAAAAACTCCAGCTAGTTTTTCAGGACACTTCTGTTCGATTGAAGATACTCAATAGTCAATTGCCATCAAATGCACCCAATTCAGTACAACAACAAATTATAAAATAAAATAAAATCACTTCAACCTACCAAAGAAAAGTGCCCATTTACAAAATTGCACTCAAACTATCCACAATACAATCCTGACATCCAAAAATACCCAGATAGAAAAAAAATGAAAATAAATAAATAAAATCGGGGAAAATTCAGAAGTGATGTACTTGAATGACTCGATCTCGAGGCTTGATGATTTCAGGCTCAGCCGATGAGTCGATTTCCATGTCATCGGCCATGACAGAGCGCCAAAGCCGCAGCAGCAAATCCCCGCAACACAAGTAGCGACCAAACCCAGAGCTTTCAGTCCCCAGGTTTGTTTGTTCTTGTTCACTTTACTGACAAAGAATCAATTTTGCAGCAGGAAAACCAACAACAGCTTCAGTGTTCTAAACCCTAATTTCTTGTCAATTCTTGAATTTCCAATTTCAACGATCATATATGTTAAGCCATCATCTTCTACCAGCATCCTGTATTTTCTTCAAAGCGGTTCAGGCCATCTCGAATAATCTATTTTGTAATATTAAAATCATTATATATTTGTTTATATAAATTAAGATTTATCCCCTAAAATTGTTTTTTGCTCAGGTTACGTGACAAAATTGTTGTTAAGTCCTCTTAAATTTACCATTTAATCCTCGAAACTAATTCAATGGTTTTAATAGTCCATAGCCCGTGTACTTTAATTTTTACATAAGCAGTTCATAAACCATTAGTACAGAATAGTTTTAACCCATCACTACCGCACAAGGCTAATTCATTCTACAACATCAAAGTGTCTCTAAATACCCTTTTTTTTTTAAACAAAATGAACAACTTAGTCTTTCAATTTATTTTTCCCTTACAATTTTCATTCTTGATTTTATTGAATTGTCATTAGTAATATTTTAATTTGACATCATTCAAACAAAGTAGTCTTTATATCATTATAGTTTAGACGGAAGATCTCTCTCTCTCTCTCTCTCTCTCTCTCTCTCTCTCTCTCTCTATATATATATATATATATATATAGAGTGCCTATCTGGCTTGTTAAATCACTTTTAGAAGGAAGACTACAATCAAAGGAGCAAACGTCATTTCCTCATTTTTCTAGATGAAATGGCATGTTAAGTCCCAATTTTTCAAAACCCATTTCTTTTGGAAAAATTAAGAAACGATGTCATTTCTCTCCTTCGATTATACCCTCATTGTTAGTTTGTGATTTAACAAGCCGGTTAGGCATTTAATATGTCATATAGGCATCTTACCATTGGACTATAATAGAATTAAATAGATGAATAAATTATTTTGTTTAAACAGTATGAAATTAAGGAATTATTAATGAAATATCAATAAAATCAAGGATGAAATTGCAAGTGAAGAATAAATTGGAAGACTAAATTATTGATTTTATCTTTTTTGTTTATGTTTTTTTTCTTTTGACTTCTAGAAGCTCTAAAGCAACCATCATTTTTTATGTTACATATCGAAATGAGAGCAATTGAATCTTGAATCATCTTTAAAAGAGCTTGACTACAAACCTAACTTTCTTTCCACTACATTTTGATATTTTGGATTAATCGTCCCTGCTCAATACAAGTATTTATAGGCTTTAAAAAAGACTTATTTGACAAGTAATTATAATTTTTGTATAACAAGAAACCTAACATTTATAAAGAGAAAACTTACCATCTAAACTATTACTATTTTATAAAAATAAAATTTGGATCAAACCTCAACACATTTGAAGTTGTAACAATGATAGTAGGCATGGAAGATGATAAACGAGTAAAATGTCTATTATTATATTGATTATTACTTCTTAATTTGTTATTAATTTGTGATTTTGCTATTCTTTTTGTCATAGTTTTGTGTCTTTACTTTTCGGTACTACTGTGTCTTTTATTTTTCTTTTTAGGTGATTAAAAACGCTTGGAAAGATGGATGAAAGCAAGAGTTCGAAGTATAATTAGATTAGGAAGAAGTCATATGAAGAACTCAACTTAACCATGAAGAAAAACTAAAGAATTTCAAGAGGTCAGCATAGAACACGATCGTGTTCTGTGCAACACAGCCGTGTTCCATGTAATGTTTAGCAAAACGTCCAAAATTCATCCAGCCCAAAACACGGCCAACCCGTGTCCCGAAGCACGACCATGTTTCGTGTCTTGTCAAGCTATAAATAGGGCGTTTCAGCGTGATCAAAAGGATCCTCAGCCATTCTCTCCATTTTCTGCCATCCTAAGGCATCCCTAGTTCTTCTGAGGATCATTAGATAGTTTTAGGATTCTTTATTTTAATTTCTTGTTCTTTTTTTGTTCTCTAAAGTTCTTATAAGTTTTACTTTCTCTTCATCTATAGCTTTCAATCTTCTTCTTTTTTTCAGTTTGTTAAACATTATGATTTCCTTTACATTAATAAATTTGATCTTTATTTTCATTATGTCTGAGTAGATTCCCATTTAGGATTGGGAATAACCTAATTATGGTTTCTTATTGCTATTGAATGATTTGCTTTTATAATTGCCTGACATTAATTAGTTTAATTGCTGCATGCCTACAATTGAAGTTTGATAAAATATGTGGCCAATATTTTGTCTAATCTTAGGTAGATAGTTAAAGTACCAAAAGGAGAAGATTATCACCGGAACTCAACAATTGACTAAAGAGATTTTAATCATGAAAGTAGATAAGACTTCTTTAGGATTTGAATTTAGTTAGCACAGATCTTAAAGGACTTAAATTGATCTAAACCACGAAAGTAGGCTTTTAGGTTGAGAGTAAATATTATTATTAGACCTTGAAATAAGCTAATAATGAAAGTAGACTAAAGCATCCCTAATAATCCAAGTAATTATGATAGGAAAGAATTTATATTAGGAAAATCATAATTATGGTGAATCCTAATCCTAGGCTTTTTAATAATTGAATTTAGTTTATTTATTTATTGCTATTTCCTTTTATTATTTCTCTTTATTA